>NDXB01015074.1:4767-32250 GCA_002631895.1 Agapornis roseicollis | reverse complement strand
GGAAGGGGGGGGGGGGGGGGGGGGGGGGGAATTAGCCTGGTCCAAGCTAAAAGAGGGACTTTAGCATGCTGAACAAAGGCAGGCTTTGAGAGATGTTCTTCTGATGGGTCACCACCTTGCATTGAAAGAACCAAGGCAGTCACGATGACCTGCGGATGGTGTTCAAGCTGGAAACGGTGTTTGGGTCATAGCTGAAGTAGTCTCTAAGAGAGGAACTTTAAACAATGCTAAACCCATGGTCTCGTGGTGCACTCAACAGGCTTCTGACGCTCAGGTTCCCCAGAAGCACGAGTTGACATCTGTAGCAGGGTCAGTAATTCCCGAGGAGGCAGGTACATTTCTCAGGAGCAACTTATGGAAGTTCTTCCTTACGCTGGGTTTTCAAATAAGCCTCTGAACTGTATGGTTGTACCTTTCCTGCTGGGATGTTAAAGATCCCACAGCACTTGTAGTTGTTTTCCTCTGGCCAAGACTTTTGTCCTTTTTCTCAAGCCACAGGCATCCTTTTCCAGGTGTTTTTTTCTGCAAACAGACTTTATTATGGGAAGAGGTCAGCCCTCAGGGGACTGACTCAGTGGACCATAGTGGTAGGACAAGGGGGAGTGGGTTCAAACTTAAACAGGAGAGACTGAGCTGAGCTCTGAGGCAGAAGCTGTTCCCTGGGAGGGTGCTGAGGCACTGGCACAGGGGGATGGCCCAGAGAAGCTGTGGCTGCCCCATCCCTGGCAGTGCTCAAGGCCAGGTTGGACCCAGGGGCTTGGAGCAAGCTGCTCCAGTGGAAGGGGTCCCTGCCATGGCAGGGGTTGGAGCTGGAGGAGCTTTAAGGTCCCTTCTAACCCCAAACCATTCTATGGTTCTCAGCCTGCTCACCATGCTGTTTGTACCCAGGTTCCCCACTTCAGGTTCAGGAAGATGCTACATGAGCTTTACAAGGTAAAATGTCTTATCTAGATCAGACTGGGGATTGCAAAGGGAACTATGGAAGCAGGAGCTTCTGGCATGAGTGGTTTGGCACTTCTTGGCCACACTGGACAGCAGGAAGCCTGCAGAAGGCTTATCTCTGTTCTTGTGCAGAGAGCTTTGCAAAGGGCATGGAGCTGGTGAAGCACCCTGAGGTTTTGAGTGGAAGCTGTCCATTTATTGGATGCACATGTACTTGACAGTTGTCCATCCCCTGGCTTGGTGCACTCACTGGTTGCTGTGTTGCTCCCCTTTATCGCTTGTATTATCCTTCACTGCAGAACAAAGGAGCCTTGTGTTGGTGTGAGCTCCCACCCTTCATAACCCCATGAAGATGTATCCACAACAGCTCCAGCTTCTGCAGCTGAAGTACTACGTGAGGCCCCATCTCACCCACCTCAACCCTCTGTCCACTCTTCCTGGTGCAGCATAGGAAAGCCTTCTCAAGCCTTAGCTCAGGTTTTCCCACCTTGTGAATCAGTAAAGCAAAGCTCTCCAGCTTGCTGTGCTGCTGCCGCTCACAACCTGCCTTCCAACCCCCGCTGCAGCTTCAGCAAAGGGCTTATGTATGGTTCCATGTTGTTGGCATTAATGCTTATCTCCATATTGGCAGCAGGGACAGATAGAGGGCAGGAGACATGGAGAAGTGATGTTGTCATCCGGAGAAGCTGACAGGCTTTGGTAAGGAAACCACTTGGGCAGTGGGAGATGATGTCCGTGTTGGGACAGCTGATGGAGGTCTTGGAAAGCTCTGGTTCCTCCTAGGCTGGCTGCAAAGGAGGTGAAGCAGGGAGAGGTTCATAGAGCAGAAGTGTCACCATCAGTGGTACTGTGAGAAACACTCATTCTCTCAAGCAGTGTGAAAAGCTACACCAAGGCACCTGGGCAGCCTGATGTAGTTGAAAATGTCCCTGCTCCTTGCAGGGGTTGGATTAGATGAGCTTTGAAGGTCCCTTTCAACCCAAACCATTCTATGACTTGTAGATCAAAGAAATTACAGCAAAGCAGCAGTGACCTGCTGTTTCTGCAGGGTGCTTGTCACCATTGGTGGCTTGTAAGTGGCTTACAGTCATCTGATAGTAGATCAGCTCTTTGTCCCATGGTAGTTTATATCTCCATTAGAATCATAGAATCATAGAATAGTTAGGGTTGGAAGGGACCTTAAGATCATCCAGTTCCAACCCCCTGCCATAAGCAGGGACACCTCACACTAAACCATGGCACCCAAGGCTTCATCCAACCTGGCCTTGAACACCAACAAGGATGGAGCACTCACAACCTCCCTGGCCAACCCATTCCAGTGCCTCAGCACCCTCACAGCAAAGAATTTCTTCCTTAGATCCAATCTAAACCTCCCCTGTTTCAGTTTGAACCCGTTCCCCCTTGTCCTGTCACTGCAGTCCCTAATGAAGAGCCCCTCCCCAGCATCCCTATAGGCCCCCTTCAGATACTGGAAGCTGCTCTGAGGTCTCTGTCTCCTCCCTGGTGATAAAGGTGGTACAGGGGGAGGTGATGCTACAGAACAATGAGCTTGGACTAAGCACAGAAGTAAGTGATGCTGGGATTTATCTGTCCTCCTAATCTATAGGTATATCTCCAGCAGGAGCCCCAGGGCTTGGTTATCTTGCACACCTTGGCTGTTCATGACTGCAGAGCTTTTACAAGGAAAGGTGTTCTGTACAACAGGATTCCAGGCTTGTGCAAGAGGAAACCTTCCTTCGGTGGTGTGGATCCCAGAGGGGGTTTTTGCCTTCCTGTTAAAGGGCTACAATGGCCCCACCAGACTGGGCTTTCACTGGGATACTCTTGGCCTGTAGTAGTAGTGTTCTGTAGCTGTGGAGCTCTGAGGGCCAGAGTATTGTTAAGGGGAGGCAGGAGCTTTCCTTAGATCCATTGATGTAGTTGGGAGAGTGAGGAAGAGCAGCAGCCTTCATGGATTCTTCCTGCTTCCTGATGTAGAAATGGAGGTCTTCTTCCAAGCGAAGCAGGTAGGGTGCAAAAATGAGATGTGCAACTGATGTCCCTATAGTGCGTCCCCATAGACGAGCTGCTGGGGACACAACTATGTGTGTGACAGCTCTGTGTCCTGATAATCCATCGCAGCACTTCCTGCCTGCTCCATTCCCAATGCAGAGCAGCCTGGAGAAAATCCTGCAGAGCAGGGAGTGATTTCTATATTGTAAATACCTGGCTTCAGATGCAGCATCTCCTCGAGTGCTTTGGGCTTTGTTTTTTAGATGATGATGACAAATAACATCGAAACAGCCCCGGGGTTCGTCACGTTGGGTTGGAAGGTCTCAGCCCTCATTAAGTGATCTCTGCTGTCAGTTAGCAACAAATCACCTCCCAGTGTGAGCCTATTAGGACCAGATGACCTGGAAACAAGTGCCACTGCCTCCAGTGGTCTGCTGAGACCTGCTATTAATTAAACTGAGCCACTTCCACCTTTGCAGTTGGCAATGATGAGGGGAGAAGGCTCATGAGTGACAGAGGGGTTGACTTGTGATAGTGCTTCCCATTGCCTTCACCCTCCATGGCTTTATCTATCAGAGAGGGACAACCAAATGACTTGCTCACACGTAGAGAAGGACAGATTTTGGCTTTGGGTTTCTTGCAGTTAAACTCAAGGTCTTGGAAAGCCTTGCAGGTAACCAGATTCCTTTCCCATGCTAGAGAGATGGAGGAATCGCTGGCAGACAGAGGTGATGCTTCTCTCTTAGATCCAGTGCTGTGGCTGGGATCCTGATTCACAGCCCTTCAGGATGAGGTTTTGGAGGATTCGATGCTGGTTTTCTTCAATGGTTTTCAATATTTCAGTATTTTTCCCCAGTATTGCCCCTCACTGCAAGAGAGACCTTGAGGGGCTGGAGTGGGGCCAGAGAAGGGAATGGAGCTGGTGCCCAAGGGTGATGGGGAAGGGCTGAGGGAGCTGGGGGGTTCAGATGGAGAAGAGAAGGCTCAGGGGGACCTGATGGCTCCCTCCAAGTGCCTGCCAGGAGGATGGAGCCAGGAGGGTCCGGGCTCTGCTCTCAAGGAACAAGGGATGGGACAAGAGGAAGGGGCCTCAAGCTGCCCCAGGGCAGGTTTAGATGGAGCTGAGGAGCAATTCCTGCCCCACAGGGTGCTCAGGCATTGGAAGAGGCTGCCCAGGGCAGGGCTGCAGGCACCGGCCCTGCAAGGGTTCACCCAGCGTGGGGACGAGGCCTCAGTGCCATGGGTTCAATGGTGGCCTTGGCAGGGCTGGGAATGGTTGGACTGGAGGAGCTTGAAGGGCTTTTCCAGCCTAATTGATTCCATGATCCAATGAATATTCCTGTTCTTTCCCCCTACTCCCAACCCAATCCACAGCCTAGCTCCAGGCAAGGAAAGACATGGCAGGTCCAGAATTTTCTCCCTCCTCCTGTGCAGTGCTTGGGTGTAGCCCTCACTTGAAGTCTGGTTAGAAAAGACATCAGAAGGGATAATGGTGGGATTGGATATGGGGTACGAGGTGAAAACATGGAGCTCTTCCATCTCTAACTTCTTACACCAGGTTGGAAGGGGCTTGGAGCAAGCTGCTCCAGTGGAAGGTGTCCCTGCCCATGGCAGTGGGTTGGAACTGGATGAGCTTTAAGGCCCCTTTCAACCCAAACCATTCTATGATTCTATGTCCTCCTTGCTTGTGGCAGACAATATGTTTAGAGGAGTCTGATCACCGCTCAGTAACCTAGATTTCTCTTTCTCCTTCTGTGATTGTAGCTTATTTTTAGCACATTCTCCATCCACCAACCTCCTTCCTGCCTTTTCTTTGGATTCCTCTCGTTTTACTGCTTTTCTGAGCAGTAATTGTTATTTTTCTAGTGTGCTTTTCATACAATTGAGTGGATGCCTGGGATTGGGCCCTCTTTGCTGACATCTGGCTGCTGTGCAGGATGATGGATGAAGTGTCGTTAGTATCAGCTGGTTTTCCTAAGCACGGCAAACAAAGGCAGAGAGTGGTAAAAGCATGACATGAGAAAGTTGAAGTGTCTTTGTAATGTTAGGGTTTGGGTTTTTTCCCCGATATCCTAGCACCAAGAGTTCAATTGATTGGAGGGATTGGAAACCCTTTCCAGCAGACACACAAAGACACAAATGTTCCAATTTGATCATGCTTTTAAAAGGATAAAAAAGCAACTTAACCAAACCCAATCTTATTGGTAATAACTGGGTTTACGTGTGTTAGAAATAGGTTTCTTAATTTCAGATCCAAACTCAATTTACTCCTGTGCTGCTGATCCCTTTTGCTTCTGACACCACTCTTTATAGGATCCCAGCCTGGTTTTTGGTTGGAAGGGACCTTAAAGCTCCTCCAGCTCCAACCCCTGCCACAGGCAGGGACCCCTTCCACTGGAGCAGCTTGCTCCAAGCCCCTGTGTCCAACCTGGCCTTGAGCACTGCCAGGGATGGGGCAGCCACAGCTTCTCTGGGCCATCCCCCTGGGCCAGCGCCTCAGCATCCTTATAGTGAAGATCTGGTGTCTGTGCTATGGGCTTAGACCATAACTTCAGTTTGAGGCCAGAAGTGATTCTTGTGGCTGCAGTTAAACACCTTTCCAATTAAACCAAATCCAGACAAGGGCTATGGGCAGCTGCTCTCTGGTTTATGGGGGGTCACTGGTGCTGAGACCTGCAGGCTGGAGACTGGTGGAGCCCATAGTGGAGAGTCCTTGGGTTTCTCCATGCGTTCTCCTTGAAGCATCTCACAGCAGTGGTGTTACTGCCATTGCTTCCTATAGTCCTTGGATCAGAGCTTTGTACATCAGGTTTCTAATGTCCACCTGCAGTTCTGCCGAGCCCAGCTCCAAATCTTGCTCCTTGAAGACCCTGTGGAGACTTTCCAAGGGCTTCCTCTCTTCTGCCAGTATCGTTTGGCCACCTTTGACATCTCCCAGTAAGCAGTGCCTTGTTGCTCAGCTTGGTGCTCTGGTCATTAGCTCATTGTCCATCTGTTGACCACTGTGTGTACCTTGGAGGTGCCATAGACATCGGTACTGCTGGCATTATACCCTTCAATTAGCAGGATGGGCTCTAATTAGACCCCAGCAAGCCTGGCAGGCATTCAGAGTGTGTTTTACATGTAGAGGTGGATGTAACTTGCCCAGGAATCCTCTTATTGTGACCACCAAGGCACGATGGCACCGAGCTTCCCCCTTGTGATAGGCCTTTGATTCCCCTGATGGAAGGAGAAGCAAAACCACATGTGTGAGATCAGGCACCTCTGCAGTGGAGGGATGGTGAAATTTACCCCCATTATAGAAGCTCTCTCCATCCCCTTGCCAATATCCCAGGGTTTGTAACTTCTAACCAGGCTTTTATTAAGTGCAAGTTTGGGATTGACGGTCTCGTCAGTGCAGAGGCAAATAAATACGTTGTTCTCACTTAGCAACCTGAGCTAAATTCTGACAAAAGTAGGTGTTTTGTCTTCTTTTGTATGAGAGAGAGATGTGATGACATGTAACCATGACTCCCAGCCACGCTCCCTGTTCCGTATTGATTCATGCACTTAAAATGCACCTGCTCGAGGCTTGAATGTAACCTTGGGCTTAAAAAAAGCAGGTGATTAATGCCATTAATAACTGTGGTGCTATCAGCTACTAATGACTGACCTTGGAGTCACTGCTACTCGAGGTATACGAGAGGGTGTTTGAAGCACATCTTCATAGGCAGAGCCAGGTCTCTTCATTTTAAAAATAGCCCTATGCTTCCTGGCCCTAAATCCTGACCCTGGATAATGCAGTGGAGGAAGAGAGATGATGCCAGTGTGGTTTGCTGATGTTATGTCTTTATTGTGTGGAGTGTGCATGGTACTTTCACAGACTGTGAAAACGTGGAGTTTGACTGGAGTGTGTGTAAACCCAAACCAGGTTAAACCTTCAGAGAATCATAGAAACACAGAATAGAATGGGTTGTGTTGGAAGGGACCTTAAAGCTCCTCCAGCTCCAACCCCTGCCATGGCAGGGACCCCTTCCACTGGAGCAGCTTGCTCCAAGCCCCTGGGTCCAACCTGGCCTTGAGCACTGGATGGGGCAGGGCAGCCACAGCTTCTCTGGGCCATCCCCCTGGGCCAGCGCCTCNGGCAGGGACCCCTTCCACTGGAGCAGCTTGCTCCAAGCCCCTGTGTCCAACCTGGCCTTGAGCACTGCCAGGGATGGGGCAGCCACAGCTTCTCTGGGCCATCCCCCTGGGCCAGCGCCTCAGCACCCTCCCAGGGAACAGCTTCTGCCTCAGAGCTCAGCTCAGGCTCCCCTCTTTGGGCAGGTTCAAGCCATTGCCCTTGGCCTGGCCCTCCAGGCCCTTGGCCCAAGCCCCTCTCTCTCCAGGTTCCCTGCAGTCCCTTTAGGCCCTGGAGCTGCTCTCAGCTCTCCCCTTGAGGAGCCTTCTCTCCCCCCCCCAGGCTGCCCCAGCCCAGCTCTCTCAGCCTGGCTCCAGAGCAGAGCTGCTCCAGCCCTCGCAGCAGCTCCAAATCACACCTCTCTGATACAGGTGTCAGTCATCCTGGGGCAGCTTTCCTCTGCACAGAAGCCCTGTAGATGTTATTTCCAAGAAAATAGAGCTTTGGGGGGAGTTCTGTGATTGCTGTAGGGCATCTGCAGGGCTCCTGAGTTCTTGAAGCGCTGTGATTCCTCTCAGAGGCTTTGGGTGGTATTCCCGCAGGGTTCACAGACGATCCTTCCTGCAGGATCTCAGCTGGGGTTGGAGCTGCCTGAGCACAGAGGTTACACACAAACGACAGCTCCTAGGTTTTACATGTAGCTGTATTGGAGAAAGGAAGTTGAGTGGGAGTCTCATCAGCAAAGCCCGGTGGGGGTCTGGGAGATCAGATCAAAGCTGAGGCTGCTCCTGGACATAGGCACATGGCATAAATGATGCTTTCAAGCCAGCTGGATTCACCCCACCCAAAACGTTTTCATTTTGCAGAGTCAAAACGTGCCTTGTCTTGCAGATATCCCTTATAACCCAAACCCCTCCCAGACACACAGGATTTCAGCAAGGAGGTCTTACTATGCGTCTCCTTCATCTGAGAGGTGAAGTCTGCTCAAGCCTAACGTTAGTGCTGTAGAACAGTGTTAGTGTTGTAAGGGTTGTGTCGCAGCTGGTTTTGGCGATGCCTGTGCTTGCATCCTGACAGCCACAGCTCAGTGACCTGGATCACTGATGCCACTGAGGACATGGAGCTGTTGGAACAAGTGCAGAGGAGGCCATGGAGATGCTGCTCTGGAGCCAGGCTGAGAGAGCTGGGCTGGGGCAGCCTGGGGGAGAGAAGGCTCCTGAAGGGGAGAGCTGAGAGCAGCTCCAGGGCCTAAAGGGGCTGCAGGGAACCTGGAGAGAAAGGGGCTTGGGCCAAGGGCCTGGAGGGCCAGGCCAAGGGCAATGGCTTGAACCTGCCCAAAGAGGGGAGCCTGAGCTGAGCTCTGAGGCAGAAGCTGTTCCCTGGGAGGGTGCTGAGGCGCTGGCCCAGGGGGATGGCCCAGAGAAGCTGTGGCTGCCCCATCCCTGGCAGTGCTCAAGGCCAGGTTGGACCCAGGGGCTTGGAGCAAGCTGCTCCAGTGGAAGGGCAGGGGTTGTAGCTGGAGGAGCTTTAAGGGCCCTTCTAACCCAAACCAGGCTGGGATTCTATGATTAAAGAAAGCTTGGGGGTATCCAACTGAACCTAGGAGAATCTTAAGAGCTTCTTTTAGATAAATGAAAGTTGGGCTGGCTCGTCACACTTACAAAATGAATGTGTAATAATACCCCAGGATCTTGATGTTTGCCCTGCTCCCTGTTCAGGAAGGACGGGAGCTCACTGGACCAATTGTTCAGTCGCAGCTGTGTGCAACCCAGGGCAGGGCGAGCATCCTCTCAGCACCCCACTCCGCTGGTACCACCAGCCAGGGGTTGCTGCTCCTTCCCCGCTCCCATTGCACACTTAGGTCCCACACACACGCTCCATTTTTCACTCTCCTCTCTCGGTGGAGGTGCCCCTGTGGATTTTTCTAATCCCAGCTCTTTCTTCCTGATAATTGTTTGTGAGCGGTGTGGAGCCGCGGCATTGACAGCCTGTGAATGTGGTGTGATGCCCGTAATCAGGTTGTGAGGCAGCACAGGAGGCCACCCACTGCCCTCAGCACTATCGGCCACTTAGGGCGGTCAGGAAACACTTAGAAGCTGGAGGCAGTCGGTGCAAAGTAGGGCGAGGGGTGGGAAGGGGATGGAGCATGGCCTGCCTCGGAGGAGACCTGCTGTAGGGAGACAGGAGGAGAACCAGAGGAGGTCGGAGGAGATGATGATAAACTTGTGTTTGGTGCTTTGGAGGTTTTAAAGGAGATGGTGCCTGGCTCTAGGATCCGGGGAGCTGTGTTTGCAGTATCCAGTGCTCCCAGTATCCCGAGGGAGCCTATAGGAATGCTGAGAGGGTCTCTTCATCAGGGACTGCAGTAATAGAAGGACAAGGGGTGATGGGTTTAAACTTAAATAGGGAAGATTTAGGTTGGATATAAGGAAAAAACTCTTCCCTGTGAGGGTGCTGANCAAGGGCAATGGCTTGAACCTGCCCAAAGAGGGGAGCCTGAGCTGAGCTCTGAGGCAGAAGCTGTTCCCTGGGAGGGTGCTGAGGCGCTGGCCCAGGGGGATGGCCCAGAGAAGCTGTGGCTGCCCCATCCCTGGCAGTGCTCAAGGCCAGGTTGGACCCAGGGGCTTGGAGCAAGCTGCTCCAGTGGAAGGGCAGGGGTTGGAGCTGGAGGAGCTTTAAGATCCCTTCCATCCCAAACCATTCAGCATTAATTCCCTTTTTTCCTGCTCATACCTCTCCTGCAATCTTGCTTCTTTTTCCACATGACACCATTTTCTTCCATTGAAGCATCCAACTGTGGGGCTCCTATGATCATCCCTTCTTCAGTCATCTCAGCTGTCACTCAGGTTTCTTCTCTTCCTTTCTCTTGCTCCTCTCTAACTTCCTTCTCCATTCGGATTGTTAATGCTTTCCCTTCCCTTATACTCTTCCATTCTGTTCTCCTTGACTTGGTAGAGCTCCAGTTGGTAACCAGCCCAGTTTTCCATCTCTCTGCCTCCATCTTCACCCCTCAGCCCTAATGAATTGATTTTTTTCCTTCCTTCTCCTAATGCTCTTTTCTTTACTTCAGCTGGATGGGACTCATCAGATCCAATTAGTGTTCTAATTCAGCAAGCTGGTGATTTGAGGGCTGAAGGAGAAGCTTCTTTGGAACCAGTCCCTACTTCCAAGTTGGCTTTCCAGGTCAGTTGGAGCAGCCAATTCCAACTGCAGCAGTCAGGGATTGTCCCGATGCTGATGGAAGCTGGGAAAGCTGAATCCCTGAAATCATTGGAGATGTCGCCAACGCAGTTAGTGAAGCCTAGGGAGCTGCTCGGCAATGTTTAGGAGGCGTCATAGAATCCCAGTCTGGTTTGGGTTGGAAGGGACCTTAAAGCTCNCCCGATGCTGATGGAAGCTGGGAAAGCTGAATCCCTGAAATCATTGGAGATGTCGCCAACGCAGTTAGTGAAGCCTAGGGAGCTGCTCGGCAATGTTTAGGAGGCATCATAGAATCCCAGTCTGGTTTGGGTTGGAAGGGACCTTAAAGCTCCTCCAACCCCTGCCCCGGGCAGGGACCCCTTCCACTGGAGCAGCTTGCTCCAAGCCCCTGGGTCCAACCTGGCCTNGAGCAGCTTGCTCCAAGCCCCTGTGTCCAACCTGGCCTTGAGCACTGCCAGGGATGGGGCAGCCACAGCTTCTCTGGGCCATCACCCTGGGCCAGCGCCTCAGCACCCTCCCAGGGAACAGCTTCTGCCTCAGAGCTCAGCTCAGGCTCCCCTCTTTGGGCAGGTTCAAGCCATTGCCCTTGGCCTGGCCCTCCAGGCCCTTGGCCCAAGCCCCTCTCTCTCCAGGTTCCCTGCAGCCCCTTGAGGCCCTGGAGCTGCTCTCAGGTCTCCCCTTGAGGAGCCTTCTCTCCCCCACCCAGGCTGCCCCAGCCCAGCTCTCTCAGCCTGGCTCCAGATCAGAGCTGCTCCAGCCCTCGCAGCAGCCCCAGGGCCTCCTCTGCACTTGTTCCAGCCAACGTTCCCCTTGCTTGCTGGACTCCAGATACTGCTTCATTTCATAAAAATTCCCTCTCCAAATTAATTGAAAAAACTTGTTGAATTCCTGATGTATTTACTGCTCTAAAACTCGTTTCAGATGTGGAGGGATGAAGATGTAAGTGGTAAAGGTAGACCTTTATCAAATGGCTCGCTTGTTCCCTGCTTCAGGCACTGAAAACCATTTAATTGGCTTCAAAATAATCAGAAAGCAACCCCAAAAATAAAGCAGGGCTTGTTTCAGAAATTCCTGTGATTTAGTATTCCTGTCTTGGTGTATCCTTTGAGTCAAACAAGGAAAGAAAAGGAAGCAGAAACCTTGGTTCAATATTACACAGTGGCTCTTTTGACAGTGTCTGGTTTGATTTTAACATCACAAACTTTCCTTCTGCTGATACCATGTTGTTGATGCTGGAAACAAAACCAGGAGGCAAATATATAGTAGGGATTCCTGGTACTTGAAGAAGAGGGATGGATGAAGGACAGAGTGCTGCCAGAGGTGTAGTAGAGCCCTGAGTAAGGTTACTCTCCTGTTATCAGTGTTCTGCCCCAGTTTCATGTTGTGGGATGTTAACAGCCCGTGTGATGTATCCTGGTGTCCAGCTTCTCCTGGCTTATTGGGCTGCTGTATCAGCTGGATGGAGGAAGTGCTCTGGAAGAAGAAACCTCAAATAAATAGGCAATCTGGATTTGTCCCTTAGTCTGGATCACAGTGCAGGAATATCCCAAACCCGTACTGCGCTGAAACCACTTGTCTTGGCTGAGTTGAGACATGACCAGTGTAGGTGTCTTCACCTGAGCTGCATCCCTGAACTCCTTTGATAGTCAGCAGGGATAAACGGGCACTTCTGGGGACGTTTTATGTGAGCACCCATAAATGTCCATCTTGGAGGAGAATAAAAACCCTCAAAAAGGCTCATTTCTCTGTGCTGGGCCGCAGAGGAAGTCTCCAGGATGAGAGGAGGCAGCCTTAAGTTCTGCTAGGGAATGTTTAGATTGGGTATTAGGAAAAACTTCTTCACAGAAAGGGTTGTCTGGCATTGGAGCAGGCTGCCCAGGGCAGTGGTGGAGTCACCATCCTTGGAGGTGTTTACAAGATGTATACATCTGGTGCTCAGGGACATGGGTTAGTGGTGGCTTTGGCAGTCATGAGCTCAATGATCACAATGGTCTTTTCCAACCTAAACCATTCCATGATTCTGTGTTTCTACCACGTTGGGTGTGATGAATCCCACCTGCCTCTCTGTTACGTGTCTCTCCCAGTGTGGCAGATCCCAGCTCTGTGACTCAGGCTGTAGGCAGGGTGATGATAATAATACTCCTGTGGTTGTTTTCTTATGGATGAATTTGCCTCTATAATGAGTGTTCTTTGGCCAGCCTTTAGGAATGAAACTCCTGAAGCTATCCTTGATGGCCCTTTTGGTTATGGTGCTCTGAAGTGGAGGAGAACCTGCTCGTTGTTGGATGCTCCCCTTGACCTGTTTACCCTCATCCTGCTTTGTGACCTGCAGGAAAGAGTTCACAGACTGGTTCAAGCAATTTCCAAACTGTAAAAAACAAACCCTCATTAGCTCCCTAAATCTGCTCCTTGTGTTGGGAATTTGGGAGATTGGATTGAAATCTCCAGCAACATTTCATTTCATATTCACAGCGGGGTGGGTGCTGTAAGTGGAGGAGCCAGTTCATCTGCAGCACCAAATTGAATCTGAAAGTAAAATGCTTTGATTACCACTCTCCTCACAGCAGGGTCTCTCCCAGCCTCATCTTTGCTGTTGCAGAAGCTGCTGCTCTTCCACTTCATGGTCGAATCCTTCCATTAAACTTACAAGCCCAAGCTGCAAAGCCTACAATATTTGTCATCTGCCCAGATGAATTCTATCCAAGCTATAAATACTCAAATCCATGGGGCAGTACCAGCAAAGCCAGGCTTACGATTGTCTTACCTTTAGTCTTCAAGTCACCATTTTAGAGTGCTTTGTACTTTCTGGAAGCATTCAGATTTTGCAAATATGCATCCCAGCACTTGGAAACTGTAAAAAGAAATACTAGAAATCAGTCATTTTTGAGGGGGAAGAAGATTGAGACAAACCCTTCATCCTTACCCAGCTTAAAAACCACCACTGTGGTTTCGCTTGGGCTCGGCCCTAGAGTCAGGGTGGCCAAGGAAAGGGGAAGGATCCTGCTTGGGGTCTTGGTGAAAGCCTTGTGGGGCTCTGGAAATGCTCCATGGGTTTTGCAAACCAGCATTCTGCTTATGCAGGGCTTACCCAGCAGTTGTGCTTCTCAACATCATCCTCTCAGCCTCCAAAAAGACGAGATGCGCTGCGGGTGCATGTATAATGTAGCAGCCTGCGAAATATGTTCTCCCCTGCTTTCCTTTTCTTCTTTTTCCTTTCTTTTCCCTGTTTTTAAGGCCCCAAATCACTGTTGGTTGGCAGGTTTTTGGCTTTGGCTGATTTTTTTCTTAATTCTTTTCAATTTTTCTGCATTTTTTGGCTGAAAACTTTCCCATTTTCAGCCTAAAATAATCCGCACTTTGGGGCTGTTGGGATTTTGTTTGCGCATTTGGATGGGGAAGAGAAAATATTGTGAGGGAGAGTAATTTGAAGACATTAAAGTCATTCCCTGTGAAGAGGTTTGTTTAGTTAATAACCCCAGCTCTGCCTGAAACCAGTTTTGCTGGGAATTCTCTGACTATCACCACTATCCAACCACGCTGAGGCTGACGAGGCAGCGACTCTCCTCCGTGCTGCTTCTATGAACATACGCAATGACTTAAATCCCTGCAAAGCTGTGGAGAGCTCTGCATTATTCAAGTGGTGGAGGAGGCAACAAGAAGTGATCCATGGCTATAATAAACTGCCTGCTGGCTCGCTGTGGCTAGTAATAGCTCCTTTAGAACCCAAGCGTTTGCATTGGGGTGAGATGGTGTGGTTTGCGCAGACCCTGGGAGGAGGAATGAGTTGTGTTGGGCCAGCCATCACCTTTGGGCTTTGTCCTAGCTGGGTCAGGACTCCCAGCCCTGATGATTTTGTGGTGGATGAGGAAAATGCCAGTGAACTGGTTAAAGATGCAGCTAGGGGCATTTCCAGGGGGACTGAATGGTGTTGCAGTGAGTTCTAGGTCGTCTTTTAGCTGGAAGGGGTTTAAACCCAATGGTTGGGTTCAACCCTTTACTTAAACCCAATGGTTGCGGTCAAGCCTTCATTTAAGCCAAATGGCTGAATTCAACCCTTTATCTAAATCCAGCAGTTGGGTTAAACCCTTCATGTAATCCCAGTGGTAGGGTTGAACCCTTCCAATGGTTGAGTTCAACCCTTCATTTAAGCCCAGCATTGGGCTCAACCCTTCATTTAAATCCAATGATTGAGTTCAAGCCTTCATTTAAACCCAACCGTTGAGTTCAATCCTTCAAAATGGTTGAGTTCAGTCCTTCATTTAGGCACAACAATTGGGTTCAACCCTTCATTTAAGCCCAATGGTTGAGTTCAACTTTTCATTTAAGCCCAATGGTTGAGTTCAACTTTTCATTTACGCCCAGCGATTGAGTTCAGCCTTTCATTTAAGCCCAACAGTTGGATTCAACCCAGCACAGTTAAACCCTGCAGTGTGGGGAAGGTTTAGTTCTCATAGCTTCTGCATGGGGACAGACCTCAATGCGTCCCCTTCAAGAGCTCTGCTGCTGTCTGCAAACTGTGGCATCTGCCCTGTTCCCTGTAGCTAAATGTTTCTGCTTCTCTGTTTTGTTTCTCTTCTGTTCAAAGGTGGGCCTTAATGTTCTGGTTCAGAGAGCAAACAAGTTTACCCCCGCCACTCGTCTCTTGATCCAGAGGTTTGTGCCATTCCCTGCTGTCGGTAAGAAATGATGCCTTTTCTTTATACTCAAAGTGTTGGCTGTAAACCTACTGGTAGCTGAAAGACACCTAAATCCATCCTTTCTGCTTTATGCCACCATAAAGTTGAGGTCCCTGACTTGGTGCAGACCGCAACAGGATGGTGCAAAGCAGCATTTTGGCAGGAGGATGATGCAAAGCTGCTGGTGGAGGCAGCTCATGAGGCTTTCTCAAGCTGCACTTTCCACTCTCAAGCAGTTTACAGAATGATCCGTGTTGACT
Organism: Agapornis roseicollis; assembly: GCA_002631895.1. NCBI lineage: Eukaryota > Metazoa > Chordata > Aves > Psittaciformes > Psittacidae > Agapornis > Agapornis roseicollis. Next base: position 17,080 of record NDXB01015074.1, on the reverse strand, counting down.
GGTCCTCGGTCATCCCAATTCAAGAGGATTTGATCTGCAAGAGCTGGTTTGAATCATGTCATATCAAACCTTAAAGCAAGCAGCAGCGATAGGGGTTTTTACAATACAAATGCAATGAAATGCTCCTCCTCTGAATACACAGATTTCTACGAGCTGCTGATCAAAAAAAGACTGAAGTGTGTGAAGAATTAAGGCTGCTGCTGCCTTATTGCAGCACGAAATAAACCCTTCTGTGTTTTAGCAGCAAACTGCTCCATGTTGGAGGGAAGGGACGTGCTGGACTCATCCTTTGCTGAAGCCTGTAGTTCGAATGTTAGATTAGCTCAGGTTAGATATAGGAAAGAAGTTCTTTGCCTTGAGGCCAGTGGGACGCTGGAAGAGGCTGCCCAAAGAAGTGGTAAATGCTCCATCCCTGGCAGTGTTCAAGGCCAGGTTGGACAGAGCCTTGAAGGGCAAGGTCTAGTGTGAGTTATTGCGGCTGTGAAGAAATCACCAGTGGAGTTAGGGTGATTTTTTAATGTATTTATTTATAAAGGTGGTACAAAAATGGTCCAAGCATGGAGGAAATCAGTGATCAGAGGGGTTTTGCTCCCTGTTGCAGGTCGCTTGTCAGCTGTGTTAATGCAGAACTTCTCTTTAAGCTTTTTCTTTTGCAAGGGCCATACCCTCAGAGCTTCCCTTGAGGCTGCTGAGCCTCATCACCTACCTGGTGCTCTCAGTTTCAGTGGTCTTTCTACTCCTTTTATTGCAGAGAGCCGGTTGCTCTGAGCCTGCAACCTTCACTTCCTGCATTGCTGAGGGGTTTCCCCTTTTCTGCCAGAAAAGCAGCCTCTTGCCCTGCCTGCAGAGCAGGAGCTGATGGGGATTGTGGTCTAGGATTGCACTCGATCTTGTTTCTGAGCACTTTGCTTGCATATCTATGGGTGTTATTATTGCTTTCCCAAAGCTTCCTTGGAATATCTCTTTAGAAGCTTTCGGCTTCCTTATGATTTCTACAACCAGAAGGGCACGAGAGGTGAGCACCAGACTGGGTTTGAGTCGGAGATGCACATGGGAAGCCTTTGCCCCCGGGTTGATCCACTTCCATCCCAAGGTGCAAGGCGAAAGAGGTTCTGCTTGTGGCGGCATTGATTGAGGACCCGTAATTAATTTGTTTAGCCTGTAATTAATTCTCTGGTGCTTATTTTATTTGTGTACTCTCATGCTTCATTATGTGCCAGGACATCAGGAATCCTCCCACTAATTGCTGCTGTGTGGTTTGGAAAGCTGCGAGTTACTGGTTTGCAGACCTGGACAAACTGTTTAATTAAGATGCATCTTCCCCTTGCTTTTGACCCACCAGCCCCCTGTGGAAGGGCAGAATCTCACTTTCCCTACATGAAAAAGCTGGTGTAAAGCTCTTGCTCAACAACCATTAAGCCCTGGTTCTTCCTTGCATCCCTCTCACTGGGCTGAGCTAGGTTGATAGAAACTGGAGAACTGGAGGAATGCATCAAAGCTTTGTGGTCTCCATCCGGCTGGGTCAAGACAGGCTGAGAACACTGGGGCTGTTGAGCCTGGAGAAGAGAAACTGCGTGGAGACCTCAGAGCAGCTTCCAGAGTCTGAAGGGAGCTACAAGGATGCTGGAGAGGGGCTCTTCATCAGGGACTGGAGTGATGGGACAAGGGGTGATGGGTTCAAACTGAAACAGAGCAAGTTCAGGTTGGAGAGAAGGCAGAAGCTGTTCCCTGGGAGGGTGCTGAGGCGCTGGCCCAGGGGGATGGCCCAGAGAAGCTGTGGCTGCCCCATCCCTGGCAGTGCTCAAGGCCAGGTTGGACCCAGGGGCTTGGAGCAAGCTGCTCCAGTGGAAGGGGTCCCTGCCATGGCAGGGGTTGGAGCTGGAGGAGCTTTAAGCTTGCTTCTAGCACAAACTGGTCTGGGATTCTTGAACCCTAATAGCATCCAGCGAGTTGGAGAAGCCACCAGCTGTAGTGGAAGCAGCAGATCTGCACACTCCATCACGAGTCTCACAAGAACCTTGTTCTGGTGCATCCTGCCTCGGCCAGAGCATCTCTGCTGGCATGGTTTCATGTGTTCAGTCTTGACGGATAGCTAGAAGGACAGATCATGTGAGTGCTGAAGAAGAGACATGAGAAAGGAGGGGGGCTAAACTCCCTTTAAATGAGCTGCCTGCTTCTCGGATGAAGGAGCTGGAGGGTTGGTAACACAGATATTTTGATAGATGGGAAGAGTGGTCTGGTAGTTCGAATATTAAAGAGAGAGACAGAGTGTGCGTGTGTGTATGTTCCTCTTCTTCTCGAGTGTAAGGAGCATTTGTCACCACAAATCAGCCTTGATTGCAGCGAGCTGCGATGCTATAGGGCTCACCCACCCACCACCCGCAAAAAATTAGACATTTGTTATATGACATGAATTGAGATTAATTAGTGAATATTAACCCATCAAGCAGTGCAGAAGCACATTTTTGGAAGCCGTGGTACTTGCAGCAACAGTGGGTTCGGATTAGTTCTGGTTGGAAAGTTTGCAACAAAATGTGCTGGGGAGGGGAGGGGGGTGATGCTGGAACATGCCAGTTTATCCAAACTTCAAGTTTCATAGGAATTAGCAGCTTTGCTATGGAAAAATGAAGCACTGCCTCAGCCCCAGAGAGGAGCTGAACCTGGGAAAGGTGCTTCGCATCCCTAACTCATTGCCTAAGGGGCAGAATTTGGGATCAGCTTGAGAAGGGTACAGAAACCGCAAGCTGGGGGAGGGTGGGGGGTGTCAGGAAGGGTCCCAGCTCTGCTCCCAGCTCTGCAGGGCACTGCTCCATCCCTGTTGGTGTTCAAGGCCAGGTTGGATGAAGCCTTGGGTGCCATGGTTTAGTGTGAGGTGTCCCTGGTTATGGCAGGGGGGTTGGAACTGGATGATCTTAAGGTCCTTTCCAACCCGAGCTATTCTATGATTCTATGAAATGCCACTTGGGAAGCAGATCTGAGCCCTGCTGCTTTGTGTTCTAGTTCAGATCGATATTGTTAAAGCAAAGAAACGGGTCTCCAAATTAAGCCTACAGAGGCCTTTTCCTCCTAAAAGGTGAAATAAGGGAAAATAGTCAGCAGGGCCCTCGCTAATGGGGTATGTGTCCATGGAACCAACCCAACCCTGCCCTGTTTGATTAACCCCCCTAAGTTTGTCCTTTCGAGAGCTCAGATCTGAGTTCACCTTCATTGCTGAGTGGAATCCCTCGCAGTGTATTTCCAGCATACCTGCTAAAACCCATTAGTTAAGAAGAGTTTATCTGCTGGCTTAGGATAGGGAGTTAAAACCAGCTCTGGCATGTACCATAAGACAAGGCAGCTGTTAACCAGCAGTGCCTGGTTGGCTGAAAGCAACCGGCAGCCCAGGGCAAGGACCTGTTTGACTTAGACTGACATGGTGGGTGAAGGATCCCCATGGCAAGTGGGAGCTTGTGCGAGCACCAGCATCCGGAACTGGTGTTTCTTTGCATCAATCCGTTTCTGACCGGGGCAGCAGGAAAAGGAAATGCTCTTGGTTACTATTCTCTTCTTGGGAATCACGTCTTAGTGTTGGTGTAAAAGTGGCTCCTTGACTTGCAGAAACCTCTCGGCAGCTTGAGGCAGGCGAAGCTGAAGGGCCGTCGCGGTGAACAGAAGCCTGGCATTTGGTATTGACCAGGCCCGCGCTGCTAATCACCATGCTTTTCTCATCCTCAGCTAGTGCCAATATCTGCAATGTTGTCCTGATGAGGCACACGGAGCTGGAAGAAGGAATTGATGTTTTGGACAATAACGGAAACATTGTCGGGTCTTCCAGGATTGCTGCAAAACACGTATGTACCTCTCAGGTTCCTGGTGGGCACTCGGGTGAGTGTGGACACAACTGGCTTTCAGGCTTAACAAATCCCACAGCCATAGGAGCTGATGGCTTGGAAGAGCTACAGATAGATGTAGATACTAGGAAAGGATTCTTCCCTGGGAGGGTGCTGAGGCGCTGGCCCAGGGGGATGGCCCAGAGAAGCTGTGGCTGCCCCATCCCTGGCAGTGCTCAAGGCCAGGTTGGACACAGGGGCTTGGAGCAAGCTGCTCCAGTGGAAGGGTCCCTGCCTGTGGCAGGGGTTAGGACTGGAGGAGCTTTAACGTCCCTTCCAACCAAACCCAGGCTGGGATTCTATAAAGAGCCATGTCAGAAGCAAAAGGGATCAGCAGCACAGGAGTAAATTGAGTTTGGATCTGAAATTAAGAAACCTATTTCTAACACATGTAAACCCAGTTATTACCAATAAGATTGGGTTTGGTTAAGTTGCTTTTTTATCCTTTTAAAAGCATGATCAAATTGGAACATTTGTGTCTTTGCGTGTCTGCTGGAAAGGGTTTCCAATCCCTCCAGTCAATTGAACTCAGGTGCCACTCTGTGATGCTATGATAGGATATGATGAGAATGACACATCAAAACTCAGTGCTTGCATTGTACCCACACATGCAGTTGTGTGGCCACCAAAGAGAGTGTGCTGGTGGACACAGGCTCATGTCATGCTGGCAAATTCAGCTCACCCTGATGGTTTGGGAGGGTGCAGATTGACATCAGCCTGTACTACCCTGATGCTTTCACAGCCTTAGGATTCCTTTGTGGAAACATGCAAGCAGTTGATGTTGAATACGAAGTGAAGACAACTTACACCTTTTTCTAAATGAGGAGGGCTTCATTTTGGAGCTGAGTAGCTTTTTAACCCTCGCCATGTCTAAACTGCATGAATGAAGCTTTGGGAGGATAGCCAGATGTTGTTATCCCCATCCTAACGCCCGGCCTGGTTTCCCCTGTAACCCTCTAAGCTGCCATCTGCCTGCAATTATCCCCTTTTCTTCCATCCTCACATAGTTTTGTCTTCTGAGCATCATCTGATTGTCTGAGACATGTTGTTTCCAAGTGGGCTTTAATCTGAAATGTAAAGCATGTACCAGAGCACACGCCCAGGCAGAGGAGTTAATAATATAATGCTTGGCATTTCTCTCGCTCCTTCTGTCCAAGGCTCTTAAGGCACTTCATAGACAGCAATTAATGTACAGATTTACAGTCCTCGGCAAGAAATGGGAGATCTCTAATATCTCTCCATATTGTTGTTTAACAGGGAGATTAAAACAATCTGTTGAAGGGCTTGGAGATACTTCCTTGAGCCAGTTTTCCTCACTTCCAGTAACTGGCTTCAGGACCCAGCTTTCCCCTCTCCATCCTAACGGTTGAGAGGAAGAAAATAACATAGAAAATAAGTAGTCAAAGTGCAGGTTCTATAAATGGGGTTTAGGTGGAGCTTAAACATCAAATATGGGACTTCGGAGAAGTTCTGCCCAGCTCCCATCTAACCCCAATGCTTCTTCCTAAATAGCTTAGCACTGGGGTTTATCATGTAAAATTTGGCCTCAGTGAACACATCTGTGCCTCTCTGAGACCTTATCCCAGACTGGAAGGACTGAATGCTCCCAAGCCTGGCTGTATTGCATGGTCTTCATCCAAAACCCACAGTGTCCTCTGCCCGGGTCTGCCAAAGCCCCATGCGTGCTTGCAGAGCTTGGGGCACCCCCGTTGGGTGCTGGCAAAGGTGGTTGGAAGATGGAAATGAAGACACAGTGGTGGTCCTGCACCTTGCTAGAGTGACCATGATCTGCTCTGGGACTCATTTCAGGGTAACTTGTATGTACCATGCTGCTCTGTTTGCTGCTTCTTGGTGTATCTCACTAGGAAGAAAGCACCAGTGGCTGGACAACCATAGCTCCACAGTTGGGTGTCTTCTTGGGAGAAGAGAGGACTGTGTGTTACAATGCTTTGTAATAAACCACCAGTGATTAAAAAGCAGCAACAAGGCTTGGAGGAGAGAATAAGGTGCTGTGGTCCCCCAGCACGTCACTGAAATTGAATCTCAGTTGAGGGAGAAGTTGAATATCACACTGAAATACTTCATCTTCCAGGCAGCTGCTTTGTCTCTCCAGGCAGCACTAACATGGTTGTGTAGGAATATCATAGGATCCCAGCCTGGTTTGGGTTGAAGGGACCTTAAAGCTCCTGCCTAAGAGCTCATGTCAATCTCTCAGTTTAAAACCATTCTGTGGGATAAGAGGGGATGTTTGAGCATTTTGGTCATAGAAATTGAAAGCAGGGAAGCTCTCGAGTGTCTGTTTATTCCACTGGGTCTGTGGAATGGGCTCCAGCCTGTTGTTTCTATCGACAGAGCAAAACCGGTTGTATCCCAATAGCTGACAGCAATGTTGAAAGTGTGTGTTGGTACATTCATTCACATCAACACAGGACACCCCAACCAAAGCATTCCTGTGTCCACATCTTGCTTGCTCAGCCCAGGTACATCCTGAGATGGGTTTTAAATGTCTTGGCTTTGTTTGTTTGTTTTCCTGTTTCAGGCACTGCTAGAAACAGCCCTGACCAGAGTGGTTCTGCCAATGCCTATACTGGTTCTACCTCCAATTATAATGTCCATACTGGAAAAGTAAGTGTGGGCTAATACAAAGAGGGGGGTTTTCAATGGGGAGGGGGAAAAGAGCCAGAGTTGATGTTATTCATTGATATTTCTAAGCATCAAAGACTATTTCCATCATTTTTGAACGTATTCCATCATTTTTGAACGTATTCCATCATTTTTGAGCATTTTGGAAGTGTTATATTGATGCTGTTATTTTAAAGCGTGTTTCTGAGTCCCCAGCAGTTTGCATAACCCTATTCCATAGGGCCAGGGTGAGCCAAACCTCCCTGCATTCAGTGGAAAAGTATCTTTAAGTTTTCAGTCCTCTGCTTAGCAAACATTAGAGGTGCCACATGGGGTCTTGACTTGTGTTCAGCCAGATAGGGAGTGTAGGGACATGCATCACATCCACACCTCCTTGGCCACCATTGGACTTGCTTACGCCCAATTTGAACTCCTGTGGATTGGACTTCCTCAGAAGAATAAATCATAGAATCATATAGAACAACATGGTTTGGGTTGGGAAAGACCTTAAGAGAGATCATGCAGTTCCAACCCCCTGCTACGGGCAGGGGCACCTTCTGCTAGAGCAGGTTGCTCAGTACTAGGAGAGTGGACAGGAAAGGGCAGGGTTATCTTCATTAGGGACTGCAGTGACAGGACAAGGGGGAACGGGTTCCAACTGAAACAGGGGAGGTTTAGATTGGATCTAAGGAAGAAATTCTTTGCTGTGAGGGTGCTGAGGCACTGGAATGGGTTGGGCAGGGAGGTTGTGAGTGCTCCATCCCTGTTGGTGTTCAAGGCCAGGCTGGATGAAGCCTTGGGTGGGATGGTTTAGTGTGAGGTGTCCCTGGTTATGGCAGGGGGGTTGGAACTGGATGATCTTAAGGTCCTTTCCAACCCGAGCTATTCTATGAGTCTATGATTCTATATCCAGTAATCTCCTATCAAAGTTCTCAAAAGACCCACCTCCCCCCTCAACTGCCCTGTCCATTGGCCAATCTCCCACCTTCCTTTCCAGCACCTCTTCTTTTTCCTCTGCCCAGAGATGCTCTGAGCCTCTTTGGATCTCTTGGGTGCCTGCGGCTCTTTTAGGACCCCCATCAGCAGCTCAGTCGGCATGAATGATCCATGAGGTGGGGATCACCTTTGCCAACCTCTGAGACTGATTAGTGCATTGAAAGATGGGGATGCTAAAGGGCTTGCTACCTTTGTCCTGACAGCCAAGCTGGAAGCACTCTCTAAACAAAGCTGTTGGTAATGGCTGCTTTAAAGCACCCCACTGACAAAGTAAATAGCAATTAGTAGGGTTAGGGATTGACCCATAACTTTTTTAGCCTTGTTTATCCTTGTAGAAACACCCCTGGGCAATTTTCTCTCCTGAAGAAAGATTGGAGCTGCTTCTGTAAAGTTGGGCACTGATTTTTAGCATCTGCTTTTAAATATATAGATATACATATAGTGTGGTATCCATCCAACACCAAAGTGTCAGTTCCTCCCATGGCCTCGATGTGGGGAGAAACAGGGCATCAAACTCTGGTTTAGGAGCTGTAAAGTAAGTTTTTTCAGCTCTTTGCAGCCAAAATACACTGTTTTCCCTCTCTTTTCCAAAGGGGCTGTGGTGGTTCCTTGCAGCAGGGCACAGTCTTGGTAACACCTTCTGCTGTCTGGAGATGGCTGCTGTTGACACACAAGGAGCAGGAGGAGATTCCAACCTGGCCTTGAGCACTGCCAGGGATGGGGCAGCCACAGCTTCTCTGGGCCATCCCCCTGGGCCAGCGCCTCAGCACCCTCCCAGGGAACAGCTTCTGCCTCAGAGCTCAGCTCAGGCTCCCCTCTTTGGGCAGGTTCAAGCCATTGCCCTTGGCCTGGCCCTCCAGGCCCTTGGCCCAAGCCCCTCTCCAGGTTCCCTGCAGCCCCTTTAGGCCCTGGAGCTGCTCTAAGCTCTCCCTTTGGATTCCTGGAAGCCTGTGAGTGAGAAACAGCAGGGATAGGGAGTTGGGTGTAGTCTGGCCATGCAGCTGAAGCTGGTGGTACTGCTGCAGGACATGAAAGCATCCATCTGACACAAAAAGCATCCTTTTTCATAGCTGAGGGATTCTCAGTCTGGGTCCCAACTTGTGTATCTTTTAAAGTGGTTACTGGAGGGCACAGGCAGGGGTGAAACCTCATTTTGGGAGAAAAACTTGGAGCATTTGGTGAAAAGTTTAACTTTTTTTTTAGTTCCGTAGAATTCGAGTTAGCCCAGGGTGTTTTTCATGGGAGTCATAGCAAGGAATGCATTATCAACTTATTTATAGACATCCTTACAGCGTCTATAATGAGAAAGACGAGAGTGACGGCTTATTATTTGGAGATCTGGAATCAGAAGTGGCAATCTGGATCCTCTCCTAAGTCATTCCCACTTGGGGATGTGGGGAAGGAGGAGAGCGATTCTCCTGCCTTGCACTGAGGCCGGGGCGGCTGTGGGTGCCAGCGCTGCACTCGGGGTGGGAATTGCACCACCCCAGGAGCCCCCTCTCTGCTCCCGGCCGCGGTTTTCCCATCCATGGATAACTCCTTCCCTATGGGAAAAGTTTATTTTAAGTGGCCAGTTCCTGGTCGCCGTCTTTCCACTTGGATCCAGGTCTTTCCTCTCTCTCAGCCATCTCTCCATCTGCATGTTTTAACTCCCCCAGCTGCCTCTCTCGTCTCTTGTGCCATTTTTTTTCAGCTCTCTTGGCTTCCCTCGTCTCTTTGCCTGCTGTGTATTTTAACTCCCAGGGCCGCCTTCTCTGCTCTCCAAGGAATTCAATGTTACCTCCCACTGCTGAGCTCCATTCTTTCCCCATGTTTCATGCATTTCCTGCTGCTTGGACGCTCTGTTGAAGCAGCTAACATATAGAATCCATGTTTATTTTGAGCCCGCATATGCCATGCAGGGAACACGGTGTCAGTTATTTTGTGCAGATGTATGCTCATTGAGGTTTTTATAAATAATATCACTGTTGGCAACTTTAATATGGAGAAATATTGGGTTTGCATCGTCTATGAGACGAAGACGACGCCTCTATGGGATGTAGCTGACTTTGGAGCAGACAATGGAAACTTCATTAGTTTCTTCCATGTCACAGGGATTATGCGGATGGCTACATCCACTGCATGAAGACCCGAGCAACCTGGTCTAGTTGAAGATGTCCCTGCTCATTCCAGGGGGGTTGGACTAGATGAGCTTTGAAGGTCCCTTCCAACTCAAACCATTCTATGACTCTAGGTTGGACTTCTTGTCCCTCAGACACTTCCCTTCATTCGGATGCCTCTGTGAATCCTTTTTTCTGGTGGTTATGATGAAATCTGGGGTATGGGGCTGGTGTCTGCCAGCCACCAGCCAACATTTCTCCAGCTTCCAACTCCTTGCATCGTCGAGCCCCTCTATGTGTAGACCATCCAGGCCTGTGTGTAAGTGCAATTTCAGGTTCCCTTGTCGGCTAAGCAGTGTGGGTGGGAGAGCCCAAATCCAGTGGTACTTACTTCATGTGGTCTGCATAAGCGGTGGACAAGTAGTGATGGACAGTATCTGCGGTGGACACCTTGAGCTAATGGCAATGGAGACTGAAGAACGTAAGCTCTGATCTCCTCATCCTAAAGTTTCTTCTTTGCCTCACAGTACAAGCAACCTCAGGGGGTCTGAAGCACAGCAGGTCTGATGATGGGCTCCCACAGCTCATGTATATCAGGCTAGGCAAGAGGAGGCCCTAGAGCTGACTATATGGTGCTATGGAGGGCACATAAAGCTGAAACTATTGACAATGGGCAAGAGAGAAGAGGGGAACAGAATAGTTGTGTCCAGAAAAGAGTGTTTCTACTCTTTCTTCATGTCCATATCATCCTGATCTTGTAGTAGAGCTGCCCCAGCATGTCAGCATCCTCATGCAGCAGTTGTCAGGGCTGTTTTCCTGTAGAACTCAAAAACTATGGATGCTCCCAGGCTGGCTCAACATTACAGAGCTGCTCTGGCTTGGCTAAGTCAGTCTAACCATGAAAACCGGATAAACCAGTGCTCAGCCCATGGCTCTGTGGTGCTGGAAAGCTGTTTCCTTCAGCTTAAACCATGGTTTTGACTGCAGAAAGGGGCACAAGGGGAGAGGCCCTCCTGAACTTTGTGTTCATGGCCTTTTCCTGGGGATATTTCCCTTCTCCAGCACATTTCCTACAGGTGCTTTTCCCGCTTGGAAGCGCAAAGTGGCTCCGTCCGGCTAAAGCCTCGCTGAGGTTTGTTTAAACTCAAGCAGCTGCCAGCAGCGACACCTTAAACTGCTGTGGCTGTTTCCAGAGTAAACATTGAAACTGCTCCTTTAATGGTGTCAATCAAGCACTGAAATCCCCCCCAACTACACTCGCTTCGCATCTGCTGTGTCCTCTGGAGGGGGCACTGGGGCTATAGCAAAGAGCAGGAGATGCTCCTTGGTGAGGACAAGCTGGACGGGGCAGCAAAGAGAGATAGTGGTTGCTGGAAGAGCTCAGGATTCAGCCTGGGGAAGAGAAGGCTGCGTGGAGACCTCAGAGCAGCTTCCAGTATCTGAAGGGGGCCCTGTAGGGATGCTGGGAAGGGGCTCTTCATTAGGGACTGCAGTGACAGGACAAGGGGGAACGGGTTCAAACTGAAACAGGGGAGGTTTAGATTGGCTCTAAGGAAGAAATTCTTTGCTGTGAGGGTGCTGAGGCACTGGAATGGGTTGGGCAGGGAGGTTGTGAGTGCTCCATCCCTGTTGGTGTTCAAGGCCAGGTTGGATGAAGCCTTGGGTGCCATGGTTTAGTGTGAGGTGTCCGTGCTTATGGCAGGGGGGTTGGAACTGGATGATCTTAAGGTCCCTTCCAACCCGAACTATTCTGTGATTCTATGATTCCCAAACTGACCCAAAATAAGTGGGAAAAGCTCCAAAAGTCTCTCTGCAGAGAGCAGAGGCATCTGAGGGGCTCTCAGAAGAAGTAGGATGTGGGGTAGGACAACCCCAAAGTTTGTTCGCACATCGAAGAGGGGTTTTGAAGGCACTGAGTTGCGCGGGATGCTTCGGGACGCCCCAAGCTTCATCTCCATCACTTTTCCTTACCCCGCCAGCATCGTCTTGCAATGTATGTATTAGCTTTGAACCTGTTTATAGCAAACACTACAGAAACCCCACAGAATCTGTCAGCTGGGAGACTTTGGTTAACTCCTGTCAGATTGAGTTTAGCATCTGACACCTCCTTCTAGACAAATACAGCTCTGGTTCACTGAACCCGATAACTCCTTTTGAGTGTGGCAACTGACTTCCATATGGAATAAATTACAGCACCTCTTGAAAAACGCCAGAGGCAGCTGCCAAATTATGCAAAATTGAAGCCACTAATGAACAATGTGATGAAAGTTGAATGAAGGTGTATTTACAAGCTCTACAACACACTGTCTCCGCGGAGCAGATGTACTGTCTGTACAAGTATGTGTTGTGTGGATATACCTACGTACATGCACACTCATGCATATGGAAACGTTATCCCGAAGGTCTAGCTGGTTTAGGTGTATCCCATAACAGGAAGTGCTCCATAGGGTTAGTAAGCCACAGGCTTCCCAGTGTGTTGCTGCCTTTTAATGTCTGTTAGGCACATTTTGTGAGGATAAATTGCAGAAGGAATGGCCATAAAGGGGCTTTTGAAGGGGTAAAGAAACAAACCTTTAGGAAAGAGAGTTAAAAAGAGAGAGGAAAGGGGAAGCTGAGCCAGGCTGAGAGAGCTGGGCTGGGGCAGCCTTGGGGGGGGAGAGAAGGCTCCTGAAGGGGAGAGCTGAGAGCAGCTCCAGGGCCTAAAGGGGCTGCAGGGAACCTGGAGAG
>NDXB01015071.1:0-19071 GCA_002631895.1 Agapornis roseicollis | reverse complement strand
AGTTCAGTGTCACCAGCGAACTTACTGAGGGTGCACTCAGTGCCCTCATCCAGGTCATTGATGCCCCAGATGTGCCAGTTTTCAACAAGAAAGGCTACTCATGCTATTCTTGGCGCAGCTTAAAGAAGCAAGTACCACAAATCCTATTAAATACAGTGCCTAAATGCCACAGACCCATTTGTTCGAGATGCCTCGCTTGGTTTTTCAAGTTCAGCTGGTTCTGACAACCATCTGACCCCCAAGGCCCAGGTCAGTCACAACCACCCTTCACAACTGCACCCATCACTAATGTTTTCCTTCTGGAAATGGGTTTCTTCCTCTGCCTAAAGATTGCCTTGAAAATGAAGTTTACAGGGACAAAGTGCAGACACTCTGCAAGTTTGGAGTTAAATTGCACTGCATTTTTAGTACTCAGATACAGACTGTGAAGCTTTTTTTAGGGCTTGGAGGCATGTTGGCATTCCAGATTAGCAAGCTGGGCACGGGTGCTACTGACAGATGTTTAGTAAACTGTTCACATAGCTGGAGATAAGGGATTTACTACCCTGAATGTCCATGAAAATAAAGAGAGATACAAGCGTATCCAAGCTGTGTAGATAATTCATCCTCACATGGACATTTGTCTTAGAGGAAACAATTTTACAGCATTCTTGGTGAATGTAACATACATACACAGTTGGGGAATTGTGTCTTTGAAAGAACCTTACACAGGCTCTTATGTTGTGTGAAGATCCACATTATATGGGACTGATGTGCCGGAACTCAGATATTGAGCAGAGTAAATCCCTGTCTCATACTCAGCTCCGAATGATTACAACATGTTATCCTGCAGTCCTGTTCCTTGTAGTTTAAAAGGGAAAAGGTCATTGAAAACAATGTAATTTGTCGAGAAGACAGACTCTGGACAGGCCTTCAGTTTGGAAAAGGCCAAAGTACAAACCAGCCTTTTTCCCTCTGTCTTCACCAGTAAATCTTCCTCCTAGACACCTGCACAAACCAGATTTGCTTGGGGAAGAAAGGGACAGCCAACAGTGGAGGAGCAACAAGTTCGAGACAACTCAGGGTAGGCGGAAACATTCAAATAATAGAATCCTAGAAACACAGACTGGTTTGGGTTGGAAGGGACCTTAGAGCTCATCCAATTCCAACCCCCCTGCCACAGGCAGGCATAGCTTCCACTGGACCAGGTTACTCAAAGCCCTGTCCAACCTATGGGGACGAATGGTCTCCATCTCAGGGTACTGGAGGAGGTGGATGATGTGACTGTTAGACCACTGGTTATTACCTGCAAAAGATCAGTGACTGGGGGAAGTCCTTAATGGCCAGGGAAAGGCTGACGTTACACTCATCTATAGGAAAGGTGAGAGAAGGATCTCTGGCTGGGTTCCTTCCATCCCTGGAAGGACCGTGGAACACATCGCTTAAGTCCATTTCCACATTCCATGGGAAGAACTAGAATGCAAATAGGGAATAATCAACACAGATTTACCTAGGGCAGATCACACTTGACCAATCTGATTGCCTTATGTGATGAAATAATGGGCTATATAGACAAGGTGAAAGTAGTGCTGTTAAGATACTTTGCTTTTAGTATGGCTTCTGACACTATTTCCCATGTAAGCTGAGGAAGTATGGACTGGACAAACAGATCATTGTATGGGTTGAAATGGACTGGACAGCTGGACTTCAAGCATGACAATCAATGATCCAGGCATTCATTCCCAGCTGGGGAAAAAGATGGGGTTGAAGGAACAAGGCTTGTACAGTCTGGAGAAGAGGAGGTTGAGCAGGAATCTAACAGTCACCTGCAACTACATGGAGGAGGGTGACAAAGGTAACAGAGCCAAATGCTTCTAGGTAAGGAAAGTTAATAGGTGCAACACAAATTGCAATATTAAGGAAGAAGTTCTTTACTGTGAGAGTGATGAGGCACTGGAATGGGCTGCCCAAGGAAGTTGTGAATGCCCCATCCCTGGAAGCGTTCAAGGCCAGGCTGGACAGAGCCTTAAGCCTGGGAGACATCCCTGCCCATGGCAAGGGGGGTTAGAACTAGAGGCTCTTAAGGTCCCTTCCAACCAAACTATTCTAGGATTCTATATGGGAAGCTAAGCTTGAACACTACAAAACTTTGTACTTAACAAGGTAGTGCAGCTCTGGAAAAAGCCATCTAGAGATGATGCTGCATCTGCATCCATGGTTGTTTTCAAGCCATGGCTGTTCTGATCTAGTTTTGATGATAATCCTGATCCAACTGAGAGGTCCTCTCCAACCCATTCTTCTGCAATTGTGTGATTCAAAAGATACCCTCATTGAGGAAGGAACTGAGTTAGGATGCAAGAAGGCAAAAGCATGTTAGGACATATCCTGGCTCATCTATCGCTCAGTCTCCCATACAGAAACAGGACAGTGAAAGGGGTGAACAGGACATTATCTAAAGGGGACATGGTCACCTGGCTGGTTAATATTAGTGGAAACAGTGAGCTATGAAGTCCCTTCTGCTTTACTTCTCCCCCATTCCACTCCCCAGACCTGGACTTGATAGCGTGCTGGAAAGAAACTTCTTAACATGTGAGAGGAGCTCTACTACTACTGACATGAGATGAATAAATCACAGAAGAGAGAAGCAAGGCCAGACCAGCTTTCATAGTAAATAAAAACAGTTCTTTGTTGTCAAAAGGAGAACTGGATCTTTGGCAGGGTCTGGTGACAAAGCTTAGCTCCATATGGAGGAAGAGAGCTGCAAGAGGCTAAAAGCATCTGTTCAGATATGCCTGAGGAATAATCTGGTGATCGCTTGTGACCAGGGACGGTTCAGGACAGAGCACCCCTCTTTCCAAAGCGGCACCTTCATTTATTCCCTATTGTGGGGCTACTGAGATGCAAACCCTTGTACCCACATGATTGCAACCGCGTTTTGGCACATGTACTCTGTCCTCCGCTGGCAGAGCTGTCACTCAGCAAGGCTGCCTCTGCTTACGGCCTCCCTTCCCACTCCCCCACCCCCTGTTGTTACTAAGCAGGGCTTTTCTGTTTCGTCTCACTTTGTTTTTATTATGGTAAAGCCCTATAAAACTATCAAGTAGAGCTGGCTGGAAAGCAGTGTTTCCAGTGCCTTGAAAATGCAAGGGTTTAAACATATATATATTTATATGTCTAAAACTTTGGGATGGATCCAAATGGAACAGAACCTTTGTTGAGTTGTGTGTTTTTGAAAGGAGAACAATTTCCAGGAAGCCAGAAGCTCCCCAGACCCTGCTGCAGCCTCCCAGCGACATGCACGTCAAAGCTTGTCAGCCTCAGTGGGCAGCTGCAGAGCTCCAGCATCCCTGGCCTTGGGGCAAATCCACCAGGTGCATCCGCTCGGGAGCCAGGGACTTGTACACACTCTGTTTCTCCTGTCCTGGAAGAGATCTGCCAGGAGTACAGGTGGGTTTCCTCAAGCTCTCTTCCTCAGGCATAGGGAAAGTCCATTGTGCTTAGTGCAGTTCCCAGCACAAGAAGCCATGCTCAAGGAACGATGTTTCATGGGAACATTTCTGACCAGCTCGATTCTCTGGGATAAAGCATCAAAGAAGAAACTTGTTGGCTGAAAGAGCATTTTCACTGTGAGGATATCTGATCCATCTGCAACGCGATTCGCCTCGCATGAGCGTCCAGTCACAGGGATCCTTCCCGTTTAAGCTGGCTGCCAACAAACATGATTCCATATGGAAATGTCAAGACGACGACCACCCCACCAGTGCTAATGGTCGCTGGGGTGATGTCAGTGGATGGCAATTTGGAACATCTAAACTGCTGCTCTTTAAAAGCAGAAGATCCTGGTGCTGGTTTATGGCCTCGCTGGGTGTATCTTCATGCACTTGGGCCTGCTGATGAGAATGGCCATAAATTGCCTGGATGACTTTTAAATGGATTCCTCTGAATCAGCCCATATGGATATGACAAGCTGGTGAAGCATTCAGCATGCTACAGCTTGGCATCACGCCTGCAGCTCCTTCCCATAAAATGGGCAGCTTTTAGACCCATTTAATCACACTTAAGCAAGCTTTTTATCTCATTTGTTCTGCGTCATAACTCTCCCTCCAAACACTATAAACTGCCGTGGCAACACCACAAAGTAGAGGCCAGCCCCACATTTTAGAGTCATCTGCCTGGCTCTCGCAGTTTGTTTCAATCAATATATCATGAGGAGTATCTGTTCTCTGTGGATGTTTTCTGGCCAACCTGAGGAGGCATATCCATGCTCTAAGTTCATTTTTTCATGGTAAAATTGCTACCCTCTGCATCCACTACGTCCTTGTTAAGGGCTGCACGTGCAGTGCCAGTGCCTCCAGAGATATGGAAATGGTACCTAAAGGAACATGTTAGGATTCCCCCTGCCTAGGAGATCCCTCAAATGTGGCACAGATGGCTTTGTGTTCCCTGCTCCTCTGCACAGAGGTTATGGGAAAGACAAAGATTGGTTTGACTTCTTTCTTTCTACATTCAGCTTCCCAGTACAGCCCAAGTGTTTCAGCACTCACATAGACAGACTCCTTGTACTTGCTTAGATTCAGTGGGTGATACAGAAAAGCCCCATGATGATGAGTGCAGAGGGGAAAATACACTTCACATTGACAAGCAAACTAAGCAAGCAACTCTATGAGAACATCCGCCATAGGGGCTTCAGAAAGGGACAAGGACACATCCACACAGGTATTTATAGGCCACATTTTCCCTTCATTTACATGCAAGAAACTCTAACAATAGCAAAACTTCCCTTCCATTTTTGCCACACTCAGTTTCATGACAAATCCCAAGGGCAAACCAGGATCTGGATGCCCCATCTTGTGCCTGACCGTGCCAGTTCCCTTTGCTCAGTAAATGGTGCCTATCACAGGACCTCAAGAGTTAAAATGCCCTGATAAGCTTTAACCTCCTGAGGGAGAAGGAGAAAGACATCTGCTTTTTATTTCCACAGCCAAGCATCTCTGTGCTCCTTTCTGAAAAGCCTGCATTCCATACAAACAGAGAAGCCCTCATAATTTATGCAACGATACACCAACATGTTAAAAGGGATATAGTTTACTCTAATGAGAGAAATAAGACATCATTTCCTTCACACAAGGAAGGAAGAGTTGTTGTAAGAAATGCCAAATGGGCACCCCTTAATTTCTTTAGGAGCAAGGTTATTGTGACAGCAGAGACTTGGAACTGTAGCTACCTATCAGACAAGTCTTTCCCAAAACAGATGTTGACACTGCAAGGATATCCCAGGAACTAAAGGATGCAGATTGATTTGGATAAGTTTAATCAGGAGAAAAGCAGGTCTGAAAATGTGTTGTGTTCCTGAAGAACGCTTTGCAAAAGGCATCCAAATAGAGCAGATGAGAAGAGCTAATCCTGCCAGACCCTTTATGGCAGGGGGGATTGGGGGTTTAACTCTTTTTTGAACCTCCCAGCAAAATCAAATGACAACCCTGATATGTACATTTACCCACACAACTCCTCGCATCACCGACTGGTATTAAGTGTGTGCTTCTTGGATGGACACGTGAGAGCAGCAACATCCGCACTACAATAAAAGCCAGTGATGGCCATATAAAATCCAGAGCTAGAGGCTGCTCTGCCTTTTGAGGGGGTTCATGCTGTTTTGAGAGAGTGGAAACATAAATCTAACTTTGTCCTTTGTCCTTATTCCTCCATCAACAGGAGGGAAACACAATAAAGTCTGCAGTTCTGCCCATCTCTGCCCTGTTTAGAGCATCTCTTTCTCCAGACACCAACATGGAAGAGGAAGGTGATGCCCAGCGAAGTGGATGCATTCACCTTGCTTGCTTGTGCTGCCTTTTCTGTAGTTGTCATCTTCCCCTCCCTCTCAGTGTAAACCCTTTTCTTGGCAGCAGAAGGACCAGGAAGAAAGGCAGAAGGGGTTTCCATCCACAGACAGGTATGAAACTGCAAAAGACCTCTGTAAATACAAATGGTAGGAGAGCCTACAGGTGAAGGAGCGAGATCAAACAGCAGTAGTGTAGGAGAGGATGTTCTGTTCTTTGGATGAATTCCCATGGGGAGAATATAACTTTTAGACAGCAAAAATAAATTGAGATCTTCATTTCTGCTGCGGCGTTAAACTGCTTCTAGCTACTGCCTGGGCATGCAGACAACCAAAGGGAAAAGGTGTGTTTGAGTGGAGGCAACAAGACAAATGAAGAGGAAATCACCTCAAAACATACCCTGATCACGTTCTGGAGTCTGTACAGCTATAGATAACAGGACAGCCTTTCTGTGCAAGGCAGCGTTTGTTCATTTATTTGGGCATTTAAACAATTCACCTAAAGAAGGACTCTATGAATTTCAGTAGGATTTTACACAAAAGTGAAGAAGTTCAACTAATAAGAGGCATAGAAAGGACATGGAACTGTTCCACGATTTAGAGGCCAAGAGGATGATCAGGGACTGGAGCATCTCCCATATGAAGACAGGCCAGGAAAGTTGGGGCTGTTCAGCCTGGGGAAGAGAAGGCTGCGTGGAGACCTCAGAGCAGCCTTCCAGTATCTGAAGGGGAATTCCAATAGGGGAGGTTTAGATTGGATCTAAGGAAGAAATTCTTTCCTGTGAGGGTGATGAGGCACTGGAATGGGTTGGCCAGGGAGGTTGTGAGTGCTCCATCCCCAGCAGTGCTCAAGGCCAGGTTGGACGAAGCCTTGTGTGGCCTGGTTTAGTGTGAGGTGTCCCTNGAATATAACTTTTAGACAGCAAAAATAAATTGAGATCTTCATTTCTGCTGCGGCGTTAAACTGCTTCTAGCTACTGCCTGGGCATGCAGACAACCAAAGGGAAAAGGTGTGTTTGAGTGGAGGCAACAAGACAAATGAAGAGGAAATCACCTCAAAACATACCCTGATCACGTTCTGGAGTCTGTACAGCTATAGATAACAGGACAGCCTTTCTGTGCAAGGCAGCGTTTGTTCATTTATTTGGGCATTTAAACAATTCACCTAAAGAAGGACTCTATGAATTTCAGTAGGATTTTACACAAAAGTGAAGAAGTTCAACTAATAAGAGGCATAGAAAGGACATGGAACTGTTCCACGATTTAGAGGCCAAGAGGATGATCAGGGACTGGAGCATCTCCCATATGAAGACAGGCCAGGAAAGTTGGGGCTGTTCAGCCTGGGGAAGAGAAGGCTGCGTGGAGACCTCAGAGCAGCCTTCCAGTATCTGAAGGGGAATTCCAATAGGGGAGGTTTAGATTGGATCTAAGGAAGAAATTCTTTCCTGTGAGGGTGATGAGGCACTGGAATGGGTTGGCCAGGGAGGTTGTGAGTGCTCCATCCCCAGCAGTGCTCAAGGCCAGGTTGGACGAAGCCTTGTGTGGCCTGGTTTAGTGTGAGGTGTCCCTGCCCATGGCAGGGGGGTTGGAACTGGATGATCTTAAGGTCCTTTCCAACCCGAACTCTTCTATCATTCTAAGATCAGTCTGAATGCAACACATGCAGTTTCACCTTTCGCCTCAGAGAGCTTTACCACGTAGCTGTGTCCAGCCAAAGCATTCATGTTGTGTTTGGGTCTGGCCTGGTTTGGGGAAGCTGCTAAATTACTTCTTAGCTATATATATGCCCCAACAGCTTTTAAACTTGGTTTCCAAATGTAGCTACATGACCTTGAAATTAACATTGATCAGGCTTCCAAAGCAGGGAAATTAGCACTTGGATATTAGAAAGTTAATCCTAAATGGGCACAGATGAACGAATGGGGATACCATGCATGCATAGTACATTCAGCACTGGTCACTGCATCAGCCCTGCTTCCATAAACCCTGTGTCAGCAAGACAAAGAGCAGAGAGCAAAATGAGTAATGCCTTAAGGGCCTGGTCCCTATAGCTGCATTTTGGGCCCACCACAGAAACCTCACACAGAGGCTACACAGTGAATAGCACTGTGCATCTTTTTACTCTGATATGAACTGCGTCATGTTATAGGGATCTGGGTGCAATTTAACTACACACTGTATGTCGTAGAAAACCTGGATAATCAGTGCACAGCACTGTGCAGGAACACTGATTGCCTTTAATACCTGTAATGAAGGATAAAGCTGGCAAGGGCTGGGAAGGGACCTAAGAGCTGCTTTCCAGGCACTCAGGAACTTTCTGCTTCACAGCTCAACCTGGGGTGGATTTGTGTTTCTGTGAGTAAATCCAGACCTGAATGTGGGTGTTCTGAGTAAAGCTTCACTGCTTTCAGTCACCAGCTCACGTCATCCCTAAGAAATGCTGCTTTCCTTTCCATGTGAAGTATTCCTAGAGCACTGTCTACACTGAAATCATTACACTTCCACCTACAGAAAACCATTTCTATACGAAAGCTCGAATTAGATCCATGGCTGGTGGTGCCTAAGAGATGGCCACATGCATTCCTGGGGAGCCAAGTCAGTCCAGGAGTTAGGTCCTTGAATCTGCCACCCTAAAATCAATAGCAGGTCATAGAACCATAGAGTAGTTCGGGTTGGAAAGGATCTTAACATCATCCAGTTCCAAGCCCCCTGCCATCAGCAGGGACACCTCACACTAAACCAGGCCACCCAAGGCTTCATCCAACCTGGCCTTGAACATTGGATGNAGTTCCAAGCCCCCTGCCATCAGCAGGGACACCTCACACTAAACCAGGGCACCCAAGGCTTCATCCAACCTGGCCTTGAACATTGCCAGGGATGGAGCACTCACAACCTCCCTGGCCAACCCATTCCAGTGCCTCAGCACCCTCACAGCAAAGAATTTCTTCCTCAGATCCAATCTAAACTTCCAGCATCAACATCGCTGTAAGGTTAGGAGGGCAAAGAGATCCTTGTCTGAGGGGAGAAGGAGACATCCACCCAGGTGTACTGATGTCCAGGACCTACATTACCAAAAGGACCAGTCACCCCCTCCTCTTTATAGAAACTTCCAGCTAAAAGGAGTAAAGAAAGATCCTCCTATGGGGAAGGTAAAAACAAAACACTTTACATTTAGATCCCTTTCTTAAACCAAGAGAATTTCTTCCTGCTGGCCTAAAATCTTGAAGGTATTATGAACTTCTGCTATCTCTTCCCCCATCCATGATGTAGAAGTAAATCTTCCTCTTCCTTAAATCTCTGTCCCTCTTGACTCATCTCATACATTCCTTCACTTGGAAACCCAGCCTCTCATCCGTTCCAGGCCTCTTTCCACGCCAGACTCTTTGGGAAGAATTTTCTTCTCTTAGTAAACCCCTGGATTTCTCTCTTCTCCTTGCTTTGCTTTCCCAGATCAAGCCCACACCTTCCTGTCAGATCTGTTAATTATCCTCCTGTTGCTGCACTCCGTGTAGGTTCCCATTTCCCTTCTGTTGCATCCAGGTTTCTGCCTGCCAGATTCCCATTTCTGACAAGTTTATTTAGACTCACTTTACTCTTTACCCATAGTATCCTTCCTCCTCTCCTTTGACTGGTACTTTTGGATTTGACAAACCACCCATCTCTTTCATAGCAAACACAGGCAGGTGTTTTACATAAAGCTGTGTGCATGTGCTTGTGTTTGTATGAACACAGATGTAGTAACAAGCCAAAACGTATGTTTCCAAGCCAGAGCAAAAGCATGACGATAAATTTCCCCTTTTCACATCCATTCAACAGTGACTCCACGTAAAGAGTAATAATTTAGGGAGAAAATGCATAAACTGACTCATTTTAATTCTCATATGATGGCAAAATGGAGAAATACAATTCCTCCCTTCCTCATTTAGGCACAAAATGCCATGGAGAAACATGACCCACACACCAACTTTGACTGAGAACCACTGAGGTGAATGACAGCTTTCCTAATGCCTTCCTGCGGCCCAAGGTCCCACCCTGAATGCTTGGACCTGACCCTGCAGTGTCCAGGTGCCTTTGGAGACCTCTTGGATCTCACTGGGGACAGGACCCAATGGGGCAGGTAACTTGCTCTCCAGCCAGCTTGCAAACCCCACTGCAGAGAAGTCTCTGCTGCATCCTAAGTACCAAGATTCACTTTTGGACAGAGATTACAAACAGTTTGCTTTAAATCAGCAGGTAAAATCAGTTGTCATTCGTCATTTTGAACAGCACACAAGGCTTTAAAACAGCAGTCACAGGAAAGAGTAATTAAAGACATCAGTATATAAGGGAACTGGGATAGAATACAACTTTGGGGTTTGCCAAAGACAGATACTCATTTCATTTGGCTTCTTTGCTAGAGATTTCCTAGAGGACACGCAGTGAATCCAATTGATCTGGACTTCAGTGAAGTATGTCATACAGGGCCACATGGAAAATGTGTCCTTACAGGAAAAAAATGGGAATTTGTACAAGATGTAAAAAGTGCATACAGTGATGATTTGTATGACAGGAAGCACATTATGGGAAAAGGAAATTCTTTGGCTAAAGGGAATTACTCATGGAGCTCTTCGGTGTTGGGTCTTAAGGAATCCTGCCCTGTCTTCTCATTAATGACCATGGCACGTAATGTAAGAAATGCACTGATGAATCTTGCTGATGACCCCAATTTCAGAGATCCTCGAAACAGGGAGAACAAGGAACTGGAGAAGAAGTCACAGAGAATGCACACAAGCTGTGGTGCAAGGCAGGAGGCAACGTATCACTGCAACCTCACTGAAGTGGAAAGACCTGGGAGCACTGAAAAACACTTCCAGTAGACAGAGGGAAGTGATAACACCGTTGTACTGGAGTGTTGTGCCCACTTGTACATAAGGAAGATAAATTCACAAGGCACCATAAGAAAGACTGGGGTTAATAGAAGAGGGAAGCACTGTCAGGAGCAGAAACAGGCAGAGAATGGCCTACTTACAGGGAGAGTGAGGACACCCCTTGACTGCACTCGTCATGCTTCTCCAGTGACAGGAAAAGAGAGAATAAGCTAAAAACCAGCACTGGAGCACAGGGATATGAATGGGCTGAGAGGAAATCTGGGCTATAAATTAGAAGGCTCAGTGGCAGCTTTGCACAAAGCACACATAGGCAAAAGTCCTGATTTCAGGATGGAGCTTGCGTGGTTAGTGAACGTGTGTGGGATTTCATTGTCTAAGATAGCAGCAGCCTGGCCTGCTGACTGCTCTGCAACAGCTCAGTACTCTAATTTCAACACGAAAATTACTCCAAATGAAGTGTTTTGCCTTTGCTTTCTTAATTGTCTCTTCTTCAAGACAGACCTCCATGAGAGGAAAGGCCCCTCTCCATGTGTGAAACCAACTGAATATTGTACTTCTTGAGCCCCACACCCGTAATGACCAAGACATTAAAACAAGCAGGCAAGTCGCTGAGGCAGAGGAAACAGTAGTAAGCCACAATTGCTCTTCCTGCATAATGAGAGATGACTGAGTTTTGTGCCCTCAACCAAATGTGGTTTAAATGAAACAATAGGCTTAAAGTACGTTGGCCAGAAAACCTTGCAGAGCCTTATGCTCTGCTTTGGAATGCCAGACTGGTCTGGATTGGAAGGGATCTTAAAGCTCATCCAGTTTCCACCCCTGCCATGGGCAAGTACCCCTTCCACTGGAGCAGCTTGCTCCAAGCCCCTGTGTCCAACCTGGCCTTGAACACTGCCAGGGATGGGGCAGCCACAGCTTCTGCGGGCACCCTGTGCCAGCGCCTCAGCTCTCAAATAATAAGGCGAAAGCTCTAACAGGCTGCTAAACTTAATGATACTTGTTTTGGTCCTCAGCCCATCACTGAAGGCCCAGAATCTCCACCCACTGATACCAGCTGTATGATGGTCACCGGAATCCAGGCATTACCTGTATACTCTCTGTTGGGAGATGCCCCACACTTCAAAGGTGAGAAGCAGCTCTGGGTAGGACATGCAGCATGTGGCCAAGATGAGCAGGCTGGGAAGTGGAAGGTGTTGCAGACCTGGTTTCTAAAATAGTTCATGAGACGTGTCAACAACAGGAACACATTGAGGCTCCATGTCTGCAGGCAGGCAGCTGTCCAAACAGCCAGGTGAGCATCACTAAGTGACAGCCAACATAAGGTTCCCCCAAAAGCCATAGAGTACAGCAAGATGTTCAAATCAAAAGCGAGCAGCGTTGTGAAAGGAGGTGGTAAGAAACCAAAGCAGGGTGAGGTTTCTAAGTACAGAACAAGTCCAAATCCACATCTTTCCATGCTTTGACTTCTCAGAGGGAAACAGACTTTTTTTTCTGCTTGTAAAGAAGAAATATTCCCTGCAGTAAACGCAGCCTAAATATCCCAGCATCCTGTTGTTGTATTCAGTCCAGGAAGTGAAACCAAGGCCCTGGGTCCATAATTGAGGCCACATGGACATCCCCACGCTCGTGCTGAAATGTTCTGGTTTCACCAGCCCAACTAGGCTCCAGGTGACACTCAAGCTCCTGCAGACTCCTTATCTAAGGTCCCCATCGGCAAAACCGGGGTAATCATCCAGCTCTCATCAAATCAGCACAGAGAATGTGTCTTCTAGATGAATGTGCGAGAGGACCCTGGTTTTGGCTAAGATAACTGAGTGCTACAGTTATACATGTGATAGAAATACAATTATATATATAAAATAGAAAAGATGGTCATATTAGAGACATTATTACAATCAAGAACCAGAGGCTCTTCTCCTGAAAAGTCCCAGCACTTCGAGTTTTCCTGGTTTTGGTTTTGGAACAGACTAATCACTTTCACATCATAAACAAATAATGGTTTTAATAGATTCCACATTTGTGGAACTTTTACAGCTAACATGCAGCAAAGCTCTTGTCCTCCATAGGCTTTCTTTCCTTTATTTTTTTCTTCTTCTTCTTTTTTTTTGCTGAAATAGCAAAACATATTCTGTAGTAAATTAAGTGCGATTCACGTGGCACGTTGTATGAGCACACTGTGGATGTGGCCTATGAAACAAGCTTTGTTAGAATTCTGTAGCCCTTATGTTCCAGTTTTCGTGCTTACAATTCTCAATCTGTTTCTGCTGCAATTCCATGTAAGGAACAACAGGGGAGCCTTTCTCTGTCTCCTGTAACACCTCTGAATTCCTATCAGTGCAACTAACAGCTGGGGAGGAGTCGGATGCTGCCCCACCATCCACATGGGCTGTGCGCTTCCACCCTGCTCAAGGGTAAAGTGAGAGCAGGAGCCAACCCTCTTAAAGCATGTGTAATCTCTCACAGGAGAGTTCAAATCCTGATGAACCTTCTGGGCTCATAAATGAATGTCTGCTTTCCAGGGCTACCCTGCCTTTCCCTGTTGTGCCCATACCCATCCTGGTCACAGGCACCATCTGCCATGCATACAGGAGGCAAGGATAATCCTTCAGTGGGATGAAGCTTGGGGATGCTGGAATTGTTCAAGGCCAGGTTGGAGCAAGCTGCTCTAGTGGAAGGTGTCCCTGCCCAAGGCAGGGGTTTGGAACTGGATGAGCTTTAAGGTCCCTTCCAGCCCAAACCTTTCTATGGTTTTATGAACTCCTGGGACTGAGGTGGCTTCACCCCAGATAAGTTCAGAGCTCCCACTGAACAACCCTATTACTATTTTTGCTGTATTCACTATATCTCCATCTGTCTGAAAACCCATCTCTCTGCAGAAAGGCTCAGCTTATAGCAACTCAGTCCAGAGAAAGCCTCTGGTGCATGATTTTCCTTATCAAGCCCAAAAATCCCAGCTGCTGTAAAAACCCACTCCAGTCCTTTGAGTCGTAGGTGCCTAACATAAACCATACTGGCTTGAGAGGCCTGGAGAAAGGTGATGGAGACAAGATTAATGGTTCCAACTGGGAGTGAAATGCAGTAATTAAGTAGTGACCCATGACACTGGAGAAGCAGTAACAGCTTGGTGACCACAAGAATGATTGCTCTGAGCACCTTCTTAATGTTGTAAATGTGAAAATGATTTACAGCACAACCAACAAGGGAAAGAAAAGCGAGCTCGCAAGCAGACACGACTGACGTTAGTAATTGCTCCTGACTGCACACATATGTGGAGGTAAGAAAGTAGAAATACTCTTGGTGCGTAGCATGGTAGCAATAGATCAGAATTGCTAACAGCAAAGGGCTCATGCTCCTTGAGCTGAGATAATGAAAAAGTGCAAACACCATTCATAACACTGAAACAAGCAAGAAGCATGAAAGGGATGAAGGCTTTGCTTTCCAGTAGGGCTTGTTTGCCTCGGATCTGGAGCTGTGAGCGCACCAGAGCCTTGCAGACAGAGTTAAAACCAAATGATTGCTATTCGGTACGTGTCAGTGCTGCTCTGCTCCCAAAGAAGAAGTGGGAAGGCGCTCAGGGGATTTCGGCAGCATCTGAAAGCATGAGTCAGGTCAGATTTAGCAACCATGAGCTCTAACTGGAAGTCAACCGAGAACTGGCAAAGAGAGAAGGACACGATGCTTGTCCTCCAGTGAACTCCACTCACACAGGGGATGGTGAAGTCCAGCCTTGCAGTGGCACCTTTCATGGTCCTGAGAGAAGATGGGAGCATCAGCATATCCCAGCTTCCTCTTTGCTTCTAGATTAGGAAGACAATCAAGCCTTCTTCCCCTTGGCCTCAGGGGAAGTTCACCCAGGCAGGGATGGTCTCCTCCAGCACAAGCCAGGGTCTGACACTCTCAACCAAGCAGGATGGTGGCTTCTTTTTCATCCCATTGCTTTATGCTGCTACCAGGGGAAAGAAAGAGGGTTTGTGCTGCCCAGGTGTAATGTGCCAGAGATCTGCTCTGTGCTGGTTTGGAAAGAATCCTTTTTTTTGGTCAGAGAAATGGATCTGCAGCTTACAACAGACTTTGGTAAAATGGTGATGTTTCCCCCTTTGTGAACAGGAGGAGGACTGGAGAACAGGCTCATTTCCAGACACTTTTTTGCTACCTGAACCCCAGGTTTGCTTTTCCTCTCGTGACTGCTCCTGAGTCAAGGCAAAGAAGCTTTCTGAATAGAGTGGGGCTATTCAGTGCGCCCCAGGGAGACACTGTGCATCACATCCAGGCACCTCCAGCCACCAGCCCTTGACATGGCTCACCCAGATTACATGCAGAAAGAGACCTCATTGCATTTGGGTTGAAAACCAGCTCCAAAGACCCCCAAAACTGGCACTGTTCAGACTTAAGGTTTTATGCAGCCTGTAGCCAGGTCATCAAGACCAACCTCAGCTGATGACAAATGCACAACTAAAAGAAACAGGATCTCTGACCCAGCCAGCTACCATAGAATCACAGAATAGTTCGGGTTGGAAAGGACCTTAAGATCATCCAGTTCCAACCCCCCTGCCAGAAGCAGGGACACCCCACACTAAACCATGTAACCCAAGGCTTTGTCCAACCTGGCCTTGAACACTGCCAGGGATGGAGCACTCACAACGTCCCTGGCCAACCCATTCCAGTGCCTCACCACCCTCACAGCAAAGAATTTCTTCCTTAGATCCAATCTAAACCTCTCCTGTTTCAGTTTGAACCCATTACCCCTTGTCCTGTCACTACAGTCCCTAATGATGAGTCCCTCCCCAGCATCCCTATAGGCCCCCTTCAGATACTGAATAGAGCTATAGAATGGTTAGGGTTGGAAAGAACCTTAAGACCACTTTGTGCCTTGCAGTGCTGAGACCCCCTTCCCCTGCTTGCCAACCTCCAGGACAGAGATTGCCACTCAGCAGCCCCAGCCCAAAGCTGCTCTTTTCCCTTCCCCAAAAAGAAGATGTGGACAGGGCAGGAGCAGGGGTCATAATAAAGCTGAACAGAATAAAGAGCAGGGCCTTCTTTCAAATGGAATCATTTTCATGCTTGGCTTTTTCAGCATCACTTACGCCCTCAGTTCCACCATCTCCTGTTAAAAGCTGGTAGATTTTGTTGTGTTTTTTAATATGGTCATAACCCTATTTTATAAAGCAGGGGAAATGCTGGCTCCCCGTGGCTTTCATGTATGTTCATATTGGTGTAATTCAAACAATATGATGACTCAACTTGACGTCGTTTCCTGGCTGCACTGGCGCTTGTGGTAATCGAGAGTTTAAGCTTTATTGGGGCGCCTGATGGAGCAGCAGCAAACACCACAGAGAGCCCTAATGAAGGCCAGCAGTGGACAGGCTGCCCACCTCAGCCCAGCAAGGACACGTCTTACCCCAGGTAGATGCCATCTGGTCAGGGGAGCACCCAAAAAGCTGTCACCTCCACCCCATGAGATGCAGACGTGCAAAGGGCCGTGCATAGAGACCAAAACCAAGCCAACCCCACTCCCATTGCAATGTGCAAGAGGAAAGTAGAGGTACGAAGCATCTGTGCTACTACCCTGGAAGTTGGCCTTGTGCCACCCCAACTCCATTGTGAATTCTCCTCTTAATAATAATTCTCAGAGCATGAGACGAGTCAGTGCTTTGTTCCAATGAGGACAAGAAGCATTTGCAGCCTGGTTTCAATTACAACTAGAGCAGGAAGGACAACCAAAACTTGAAGAACTAAGGTTCAGAACAAAGAGGTGAATAAAGAGTGGTGTCTTGGAAGCGCAGGACATCAGTGTGCCACTGCATTTGTGCATGTTTCCAGCTGGAAGCATCTTAACACAAACACATGTCCTGGTGTCGGGTACATGCACATCCCTGTACATGAACACATCTAAGAGGCAGGGCTGGTAGCACAACCTATTATTAAGCTTGCCAAACATTTCCAATTATAAAGCCCTGTTTTCAATTGCTAATAACTTTATTAAACTTAAACCACTTGGGCTGCAATTTTCCACGCCAAGTGTCTGCCTTGGGATGGATTTTTTTGTTATGCCTTCTTGTTTTGTTCAGCCACCAGCCAAGAAGAGGTTCAGCTGCTTCAGACAAGATGGGTAAGGAAAATACTGGGCTTTGTAATGCAAAAAACCCTACCAACCTTGTCTTGCAAAGGTCTATATTCCTCCTGCTTTAGAGAAGCGGCTGGAAATCTGCAGGTAGTGATGAATTTCATCAAATTTGCAGAGAAGAAGTGGTCTGAAAACTCTTTTTATATTCAAGCAATACATCTTACATCTCTGCGACTCTGTGTTTCCTGGGCACGCTTTTAGCCTTTGGCTATCATGGCATTGGAAGAACCATTTGGGATCACTCTATCACAGCCCATCTGCACTCAGAGAGGGGCAGAGAATACGTTTTCCTTTCAACCCAACTCTACCACCACCATCATCCCTCCCTTCCCAAAGGCGGCTGTCTTCACTCCAACCCAGCACCCCACTTCCATATTCCACATGAGGCATCTTTCAATCCCAACAAGGAATGCAAAACAAGGCACAGGGTATATAGCCCTTCCTTGTAAATCCCATGTGATAGCAAAGATGTGTCTTTGTCCCTTCCTCCCCCCATGCAGCAGTACCTCTAGGATCCCTGGAGTTTGCCCACTTATTAATACCATTAACATTCACATCTGTTTTGGATTGGTTTCTGTGGATGGGATTTAATAACAAACATGTTCTCCATTAATGCTAGCCTCGCTGTGCCTACATTCACTAACAGGGTTGCATACCTTCTGATCAGATCAGATGTTCTCTGTGGTTTGTTTGTCAGGTTTTCTGTTGGGTGACTTTCTCCTAGCAAATCGGGTCTGAAATGTAAACCATGCAGAGAGTAGCATGGAGCCACCAGCACCAGAAGGTTCAGAGAAGAAACGAAGCCAGGCAGACAACCCACAGCCCCACCTCTGGATTGACAGCCTCCTGGCCTGATACATGGATATGCCCGAACAGCCTTTGCTGCCTCATGGGAGGTCCACATTCCCCTTGGCATTGCACTCCCCTTGAGACGTTAGACATGCGCCAAACGACACTTCTGTATGAACTTAAGGTCCTCTCCAACCCTAACCTTTCTATGATTCTACGGTTCTAGTTCTGGGAATAAGGGAAGGATCCAACGGCATTCATACAAGCAGGTGTGCGGGGATTTCAGCTTGACAGGACTATAAACAGGGGGTGCAGAGTTGTCAGCAGTTGTGTCTCTTACAAGGTGAAGTTATCACTGAAACAATCCGGATCTAAATCCTTCACCATCTACAGAAAAGATCTAGAACAATGCCTACAGTTCACACAGGGTATTAAAAATGGAGATGCTGCAAAAAGCACAGGAAAGGAGGAAAACTGATCTTGTTATGGCTTTCCAGGTGATGCTTCCCACGGACAGGTCTGGAAAGAGCTGAACAAAGAAGTGGCAAATGCCCCATCCCTGGCAGTGTTCAAGGCCAGGCTGGACAGAGCCTTGGGTGACATGGTTTAGTGGGAGGTGTCCCTGCCTATGGCAGGGGGGTTGGAACTGGGTCCCTTGCAACCCAAACCATTCTGTGATTCTATGACACAATGTGATGGTTGCTGGTATCAGACAGGGGGTTGGAACATGAGGCATAACCTTGAGTCAGGATGACTCAGGAATATTGAAGACGCAAACTAAGCCAGATATGGGAAAATCAGGAGCCCTACAGTGGGGCCAGAAGCTGGTAGATATGAAGTGGAAGTGGCTTCCAGCAAGGCAGACGTGCTCTTAGCAATGAAGAATAACACATCATCAGATACAGAGACACAGGTGCTGCCACACTACAACAAGGATAAAATGCCAAAGCTCATTCTGCATTCTGAGGAAACACATCTGTTTTCTCCCATGCTGTATTAAAATGACAAATTGTGGTTGTTTTGAGAGACACCACCAACAATCCCTTTCCCACAGACAATCCCATGTAATTGCTGAGAAGATAAACATGCAACTAGGAAGAAAAAGGGCAGAAACATGTTTTCTGAAGAGAAAACCCCACTGTCTTTTGGAGCAAATCATCTCCCCAATGCCTGTCATCGCAGCAAGGGACGTACAAGCCCCAGCACAGTAGCAGCACAATTCAGACAAAGGCAAAGCCATCAGCTCACACCTCATACATTCAAGAGGCCCAGTGGAAAACCCACAGCAGGTTAAGACACTGAAATACATAGAATCATAGAATAGTTCAGGTTGGAAAGGACCTTAACATCATCCAGTTCCAACCCCCCTGACATAAGCAGGGACACCTCACACTAAACCATGCCACCCAGGTCTTCAGCCAACCTGGCCTTGAACACTGCCAGGGATGGAGCACTCACAACCTCCCTGGCCAACC
>NDXB01015070.1:247937-273395 GCA_002631895.1 Agapornis roseicollis | reverse complement strand
GTGGCCCCTGGCAAATACTGGTGCCTGGGGCTGTTCCTCTCTCCAGGTGAAAGGCTTTGCCTTCATGAGGTTCTTGTCAGCCCATTTCTCCAGCTTGTCTATGTAGATGGTAGCACTACCCTCTGCTGCTATCAGCCATCTACCCAAGTTCTGTGTCATCTGAAAACTTGCCTGGAGTACACTCCACTGCATGCTACAGACAGCTAGTCGAGATACTGAACAGCATTACAGGCAGTATTGACATCTGGGGTACACTGCTAGTTACTGGCCTCCAACTAGCCATGTGCCATTGCGCTAACACTTTTTCTGACAGGCAGAGCTTGAAGGAGGCAAAAACAATGGCACAGAAACCAAGCTACCTTTTAACTCCTACTAGGGACTTAGCAGATCAGATTTGAACAGTCCTAAAGTACAGCTGGAAATGAATGTTTCCTAGCTGGTCATGTTCTATCAGAAGTGCCCTATAAAAACCCTTACATAACATCTAATCCCAAGAGCTTTCACACTGACATTTATCTCCAGGATATGCCTTTCTTACAAGTTATAAGTTTCTTACAAGTTACCCAGGCTCTTACTCAGCCTTTATTCTTAGGGCAAGGAAATTGACAAGGTTTGGAGAAACAATGTAAATATTTGCAGCAATACTGGTAGAGCCGTATTTCCAAACAAAGAATTTAAGTCAAAATAACTTTTCCTGTTAGAAAAACTTGGTTTGAATTCAGTTTTCTGAACAGTTCGACTTCACATCTCTTGTATCCATGCATTTCCAAAAAACATTCAGTCATGGCTTCAAGGTGATTCAGTGGTGATAAGGATCGGAGCATACGTTTAGTGCTCATGCCAGTTTATAGCTTTGTAAGTTGAAGACAATTATAAGGGTTAATTACACAAGAGCCTTCATTGCCCTTCTCAGTCTTAACCAGTTAAGGAACAGAACAGTTTTTTTCTCTGTAATTCATTAGGAAGGATCTAGAGAATGGCTTGACTTATTATCACAAAACAGTCAAGATATGTGGCCTTAGAAGTCCCAGCATCACATACATGGAAAAAGAGGCTCAACAGAGACCAGTAAATAGGGTGTAATGACAACCTGCACCCAGAGCAGCCCCCTTCAGGTATTGAATTGATTTCATTTGCCTTTATTCTGAAAATAGAAGCTAAGACAGGCCTCTTCCTAAGCAGCAGTTCTCAATGACATCTCAGACACTCAAACACTATCTGGAGTTACTCATCTTAGTGACTGTGCTATTTCCCTCTAGTCCATGCTTTTTGACTCAAAGCTATCTTTGAACTCCAACTTCCTTCAGTCTCTCCAGTAAGAATGAAGCCTTTGATTCTTCAAGGGTTTTGGGGCCATGATGGAGAGGTAGGTATCACCCACAGTACTCTGTGTACAAGTGCTTTTTTGCTTTCCCTCTATTCTCTTGTTGTCACTCATGCCTGTTTACATATGATTCACTTGTTTCATTTATTTATGAGGTTGCTATACTCATACACTTCCTCTCCTCTTGGCTGGGAGGCTACTGTTCTACGACACAGAAATTTAAAGAACCATCTACTTAATGAAAATTAATTCAGCAGATGCTTCTCCATTGCAATACGTTAGCTTGGTGCAAGTGGTTTTACACCTTCTGAATATAAACACATACAGGGGTATTTAAGGTATTCTGTCATTCAGACCACTTTCGAAGACTGAAAAGTCTAAAGTTCAAGAACATGAAAAGTTTATTTTGAAGATAGTGTGGCCTTACCACATGCACATTTTCATAAGACACTTGAAATCACAGGCTGTGCCTGTACTTCACATTTCATAAACATACGCATAGTTTCTACGCTTGAGCAATTATTTCACATTTCATGCAGAGGGCATTAGAAACATGACACCTGGGCTCACACACTTAGCCTGAAGGTATGGGTTGATAACGCACTCTGTGTGTGTACGTGTGCACACATGTTGCCAAAAAAAATAACCGCAAACTTTCAGAAGTAAGCAGAAATGCTGCAAAGTACAGCATCTCCATCAGAAAATATTACATCTATAAACATTACAATTCTGGTACCCTGCACAGTACATTCCTGTTACAAGTAGTAAATTGGTTTTTCTTGCATATATATATATATATATATATATATAAAGAAATAAGTTTACTGGCTACAGAAGACAAATGCAAAACCTTCCCAAAATGCTGGATATTGTCACAGGTATATTCTTGACCAATATTAAAACTGAATCCAATCTGCTAGGATGTTTGCAGAAGTCCGGCTACCTTTATGCAACAAAATGAGCAAATCTGGTTGATCCCCTTGTTTTGTGCATGAACCCATAATGTCATCAGGTTAAGAACCAGAGTAGCTACTGGTTACTCACAATCTTTAATAGGGCATAATTTGAAACTAATGTCTACAATCCTGCACCCCACTGTGGAGGAAGGGAATAAACATTGAAATGAAGCTCCACAGCAGACCTTCAGTTCATCATTAAGGATTCACTCTGAGGAAAGAATTTTCATCCTACACAGAACTGGAAAATGAACTTGATATCAGTTCAACTTCAGATAAATACTGCTAATACTTAAAGCCCTTTGACACTGGCTATTAAAAGAAAAGTCCTATTTATGCCAGATCTATTACTGAGGTTCCCTACTGAGGAACATAATAATTTGCTGGATGATTACTTTATTGTGTAATTATTCAGAGCTTATTATATACACAAAATCTCATAAGATAATGTGGATTGTCTTACAGACTTGCTATCTCCCTGACCAGTCCTTATAAGAAGATGGAGGTGTAAGTTGATTTGACAAGTTTCTGGACAAAATTCATAGCTGGCAATGGTTCAAACTGACTGCACCCAAAAAAGTAATGATGGATGCAATGGACAATGAAGCCCATACCCTAGACGTTTGCCTTCAACGAGCTGGGAGGAAAACAGGCTTTAGCTTTGTACCACCAGTGAGAGCAGCATGATTATTTCAGTTGAGGAAGGCTGAATTATCTACATCTTAGTGCAAAAAAGTGTTGCAGCTTCAGCAAATACATTGAAAAGGCAGTACAACTGGCACTGTAACATTAAGTGCTGAGCTGCTGTTTATTTCTAGTGTGTATAGACTAAATTAAAACCTGCTATACAGTATGTGTTTGATAAACAACAAGGATCAATCCCATACCGAACTTCATGGTACTGCTTCCTGCTGCGTCCTGATAACAAACGCATGTCCCTTACTTAGGAAAGGGAGATCCAGAAGATTTCCAGTGCGACTTCATTTAACAATATAGCTGGAGTAAAGCTCTCTCCACAAGCTCACAGACTTATGGGTTCATACATACTTCCTCAAGAGCAAAACTACTACTTCTTGTGCCACATTAAAAGGAAAAATGTGATTTAAATCAATTTTTACTTACAAGCTTCTGTAGAGCTAGTATACAGATGAACATTTCTTATACTTGCTTATGTAATCAATATTTTACATTTTCTACTTTCAATTTAAAATGACCATTCCCTAATGAAAAGTTAAGGCTATTTTTTGAAAGACCACCTGTAAAACTAGCTTCCAGGATCCTCAATGCTACTTTCGAGCACCAGTATGTAGCAGCCAAACACACCTCTTGTCCCTGAGACTTTTCTAAGAATTTCCCATTGCATGGAGTGTAGCAAGAAGAAAACAAGAATTACCATAAGGGAGCTTGGACTGTATTCTAGGCTCTTCAAATAAGCAAACTGCTGTTGGGTTTCCCTCTCAACTAATTTGAGCACAGAAAGGGCACTGACATACGTCCTACTCACATGATGGCCACTCTGTTCGTTGAAAACTTTACCAGCCCCTGACCAACCTGCAGGTCACCACTGCCAGTCTCACCACTGGAAGTTAGACTCATTTCAACTTCACTTGCCTTAGCTTATCCTATTATTATTATTGGTTTTTATTTTTTTCAAGTGTTCATATCACCCCAAAAGCTGTAGTTAAAACTCAGTGAAGAAGACAAGGGAAGACACACGTGGTGAAATTTAGTGCCTATCAACCAGCTAGGCTACTTCTGTGATGATTACCTGCTTCTTGCAGAAAGAATGATCCAGAGCTACTATTTACATGTTTAAACTAACCTCGATCAGTTTGTCTCTAATGGCACATGAAATAATCACGTGAATTATCTAGCTAGCAGATCCGAATGGCAGTGACTTCTGCCAGAGGCAGCAATAAGCTGCTGAGAACACATGCTTTTCACAGTCTAATCTCTCTCTCTAAATTCAACCAGAGCTGTCTGAATGATGAGTACATCTGAAAAGAGGTTTCAAAATCGTTATGATGGACCACACGCATGAATTTAGAAGGAATTTCTAAGGCACAAAGGGGAGAGAGGTGTCCATCTCCCTTGGTACATTCAATTGCAGGAGTCCCCTGCCTTTTCAGAAGTTAATGTTGGGGATCTGCTCTGGAAAACACTTATCTTGGGGCTAAGCATTTTCATCATTCTGGAACCCTGCTTACACCTGCCACAAAAGCCAAATATTTGGGTTTATGCACATATATCAAATGCTCTGATTCATACATGAAAAAACAAACAAAACAAAACCCACAAACCAACCCTGAGGTGCTTTTTCCACCTACATCATCAGCCATTTGAGCCACCAACATCTGTCTATTATTTCCCTTTCCTTTGATTATGCTCTCAGCGTTTACTGACAGTGCAAGCAGAGTGATACAGGGGCTGAGACAGAAGGAACACTGGTGAGTTAGGTGTAATC
This sequence comes from Agapornis roseicollis, assembly GCA_002631895.1. Taxonomy (NCBI): domain Eukaryota; kingdom Metazoa; phylum Chordata; class Aves; order Psittaciformes; family Psittacidae; genus Agapornis; species Agapornis roseicollis. The sequence continues at coordinate 268,651 of NDXB01015070.1, read as the reverse complement.
GTGTTTTTTAAAAACCCCTAATCTATGCATTTGGAAAGGCAAAGAAACAGAGATTATATGATTCACCCTTGACATTCTGCCAGATAACTTCAATCCAGTAAAATGCCCCCTAATGACCTGAATGTAATACCATGGTGTTACAGTGTCATTTAAATACTGCAGGGTTCTTCCACTGGCGGTGCAGTCTGCAGACTTAATATGTGATGTATGGGATTATACTGCTACTAAAATATTACTTAGTGCTGCTGAAATTTCAAATTAATTCTGGGAGCTAAATCATTATTCAACTCTGTCTCTGCAGAGATACATTACCCTGGTTGCTTTAATAACAACGATTTTAGAACTAAAAGGTTGGTACGGTCTCTTTGAGGCTTGCTCAAACGGAGAAGTGGCCTCTAAAGTGTCAAGCAGATTAACACAGCAATGCATGGATGTTTGTGACAAAGAAAATAATTTGAGAAAAATGGCCTCAAATATTAGGAGAGCTCATAGTGATGTGGCTGATGAATCATTCTGGTATTTCACAATAAGAAAAGAGAGTAGTCCAGTCTGCTCTATATTTATATACATACACACTCATGTGTTCCCGTCCATCACCACCCTCCTCAACAGAAAGAAGATTTCTTAATATTTGAGGGGACAGATTCTTGCTGAAGTAAATAACACAACTGTTGGTAACTGATGAAACCAATCGATGTCAGCTATGGATGTGGCTTTCAAGTCGTTCTGAGCTCTAGCTTTCTAAACCTAAATAAATGAAATTCAGCCTTTTACAGCTTCTTCATATATAACTCCTGCTACTAAGCATACTTTGTACCTTTTACTACAGCATTTCAACACTAGAATGGACAGATCCTTGACACTACCCTATAACCAGCATACAAGGTAATTTGCTAACATATGATGTAAGGGAAGACAAAAGAGGATGGGCTAATCATAAAGGCAAACTTCTCCCCTCTCAAATTTTGCCCATTTTTAAATGTGTTTGGATTAGTTTGGGTTTCCCAATTAAAATACCAGGCTGGTCACTTCTACAATAAAGTTTCTTATGTCTGGGAAACATTTCCAAGTTATATTGTAAAAAAAATAACAAGAACAGTGGTAAATGAGGAACAAGATGGGGCTGAAAACAACTTATGGTCATGAGTCTACATTTCAAATAATCAATTCTTCTCCTTATGAAAACTGTTACCTACTTCCTCATTCATTAATATTGTCCTTGTTTACTCGTGCAGCCAGGCCAAAGATTTTCCCTTCCCTCCGAGTATAATTTCCTGCTATTGACAGACACGCTGAAGTGGTAGATGTGTGTACGTCTGCATGGCATACTGCAGGCCGAGGCGAGCCTTCTTGGCCACCATCCAAGCCAGCTGTAAATGAGCCAGCTCCAAACTGGAAGCTGTGTAAGCACAATTAGCACAGCAGTAAGCCTGATCTAACACATCCTGCCAAGAGACCGAGCTTATTAGCTCAAGCTCAGCACAATGCTAATGTTGGGTATGGGGTTTCTGCTGGTTCATATCCACACAGAATGCGGCCAGATGAAGACGAGCAGACCAAGCTCATGTCTGCCCGCAAGATTATATAGGTGTAGGTCCATGTTCTCCTCAGGCATATTCCTCTACTACAAGAGCAATTTGTTTTCCTCTACATGAACTCCAAGAACGCTCTGACTGCAAAACAACAGGACCTGAATGAGTGCTGCAAGGAGATGGAAGGAATGGAGGCCTTCAGGTGGGAATTTCAGAGGAAGCATGAGAAAAAAGGCACCAGGTAGAAGAAAGGCACCAGAAATGCCAAAGATGTGAGAGAAGGGCAGAGTAAAGTACCGCAAGAGTCTACAAACTGATAAAGAACACTCCACCTCTAGTTTCCCAGCTTCTATTAGGTCCAGGTCAATAAAGACAAAAAAAAAACCAAACCAACCAAACAAAACCAAACCTTCATTACCATACAGTACATGTTAAAAGGCCATAAACTGGTTAATATGAAATAGTAAATGTTAAATCTCTGCATTATCAGACATCTGTCCCAAAGACCAAGGAAGAAGAATGCACTCCACTTAGAGGACATTTGAACAGTCCAGAGGAGGAACATGCTCAGAGAAGGAAATCTGTTATCAAACTAGGACCTGAAAAAATAGCACTCGTCTGATGCCATAGTTAATATTAAAGGAGCCATGATAATCTGGTGGTTGGCAATAGTGTAGGAGAAACTTAAGGATTCAGAGCAAAACCAGACAAAAAAATCAAATGGTAGCAATGAAAATCACTGGAGGGCGTAGGGAAGCATGTGGTAAGAACATCACCTGAAAAGATTGGGAATGTTTAAATTTAAAAGAATAGTAATAAAACAGTCATTACTAAACTATGTTAAACAGAAACTGGCCTGCAGAAATTAGTGAGCTTCTGCCCACCCAGTAACAGAGCATATGAGCAAGAGGAAATGCCAGTAAAGTGCCTTGTTCAAAGGCAACAAAAAGAAACACCTTCTTATCAACATAAAATTATTTTGTGGAGTTCTCTGCCACTAGACTGTTGCTGTGGCAAACTCTTGGTGTCTTCAGAAGGTGGTGTTCATGCCTGTTTTCTTCTTCCTCCCACTCTGTTTGTAAAGCAACGTTTTTAGTTTTCAGTTGTTTGAGCTTTCTGCTACAAGCAAGAGAAGGGACCCCATGTGGCATTGCAGACATACTTCTCATGTTCATATTTTGCAGCTCAATTAGGTTTATTTTCACTTATGAGATTTAGGATTACATTGTGTATATGGAGGTTTTCCATGATTTGTTAGCTCAGAATCTTTTATAAAGACTTAGTTTGACCTGTGGCGCAGACTGTAAATTCTCAGCAAAGTTCAACTAGAATAAATACCTGGCCCTGATTGTCAGCTCGGGCCATACACCTGCTGGCATTTCACAGAGTATTTCCTGTGTTCTGGTAGCACAGATCTCAGTCATACATATCTTTATGATTCAAGGCAGCATTTGAACCACTGATAGGTGTTTCAAAAGAATTTTTTTCTTCCCTTTTCCCTGTCCTTTCATAAACTTCTAAAAACATGAACAAATCAAACTGGATTAATCATACCAGGTTAAGCGATGGACTTAGCCACAGACAAAAGAAAAACTGAGAGCTGAAATTACACTTGCATTGTTCTTTTGTCTTGAGAAAGAAATAAATTTCTCTTTCTCTTTTCCCACTTCAATCCTGAAAAAGAAAGCTATGCTATCAGAAATATCAAGGCCTCATAAAAGGTGTGAAAAAACAGTTCTACCTTACATTTTCTAACCTTAGTAAGATTAAATAGAGGAATTTAGTTAAATGCTGTTCAATATGAAACATATTTAAAAAATCTGCAACAACATTATTATTGCAGGTTAAGTTAACCTTATTTAAAATGTGTCTGTCATTTAAAAATGCACATATAAGTCAATTGTTAACAGACTGTTCTGAACCAGAATCTCAACTTACACACATGTATCCAATATATCTAGAATATGTCTAATATATGCAATATACATACGTGTAAGCTATACAAGTTGAATTACCCATTCAGCCCCTTTCACTACACATGCTTTCAGTGAAAAGATACAAATTCTTGACGTGTAAAGCAGCTGATCTAAAATACCCTAGAAGAACACATTTCTAATAGTTAGAAAAATACCACTGAGGCGATAAACAAGATTAAGAGGAAAAGGGAGGATAGAGAGGTAAAATATTTGCCAGTCAGCTACAAATACTTTTGCCCTGAACAAAAATAAATATTCAATGAGTGTATTATTTCTTTTGGAAATACTTCTTTGCACAGAGGAATGCAAGCTAGCATCCTTTAAAAGGCTGTACGAATCTTGTTCCTATCACCATAAAATAGGTTTAGTACCAGATACAGCAATCTCCCATGCCATCACATGATAAACAGAATAATGGAATACTGATTGTATTTGGTCTCCCTTCAAAGCAATGNTACAAATGCAACTTCTACAATGACATAAATAGCATAAGGAAATATTTTTCCATTCCTAATATTTCTCAGTAAATTTTCAGAACACAGTTAATACCTGTGCTTTTACAGTAGAAAGTAATTCAAACAATAAGTATTGGGAAATTGCTACTACATTAGAATCATAGAATCATAGAATAGTTAGGGTTGGAAAGGACCTTACGATTATCTAGTTCCAACCCCCCTGCCAAGGGCAGGGACACCCCACGCTAAACACAATACTTCCTTATAAAAAAATTAGAAGCCATCAGCTGAAAGAAGTACCTCAGACTAAAAGGCCTGTCTATGCCCAAGATGTGTACATTGCTTCTTCTTCAGACAAAATAAAAGCATGATAAACCGCAATGTGTCTGCAGGAGGTTCTTCTATTTTTAACCAATACTGTCCTGCCAGTATCAATTCATCCAGATAGAGAATCCTTCATTAAAAATATAATTTATTTTGGTTGCTTTTCACTATGCTGAAGTGACATCTTTCCCAACCACTGTCAAAGGCAATTAAGAACAGAGCTTTTGAGAACAAGTTTCAACCATGATTCCCGATAGCCTGCCTCAACAAAGTTTCCTTATAAAGGCTTGGGAAATCTTATATGGCAAGGGGCAAAGTGAAATGGCATGGAAAGTATTATTCAGATACAGATATTATCATTATAAAATTATAAAAAGTCTTTGCACATTCTCATAAAGGCACAGAAGCTGCAAACCAATGAGATACACTAAGAAACAAGATTAAAATGCTCTTGTACATTATTTCTGCTGCCTAAAGAACTTAAGGCGCTACAGCTTTTTACTAAAAAGCACAGCACTGAAGACAACTCCCATAAGAAGTTACCAATGTCTTACTCGGATTTCTTGGGTAATTCTCCACACTTCTATACCTTCACTTGGAAAAAAGCCACATATACAAGCAGATACTGTGCAACTTAAACCAGAAGTCTGTCTTTGAATCATGGCTTGCTTTTACAAAAGATAATTTACAAATACCAGAGCATTTATAGTTAAGATGATTTTTGAAACTATGTTCTTCCCTACATGTAGCAGTCCAACAGCTTCAGGACATGCTCTAGTTACAGACCTGTAGGCATCACCATTCTAGACTAGCCCAATCCAGATGACTTTGACCAGTCATCACAGTATATGTTTTATGCCACAGGATCCAGCAGTTTTCTACCAATAACCACCAAGGTAAACAGGGGGGAAAGAAGGACTCTCCGTTCCCCCATAGTCACCATTCCCCAGTACTGACATGACAAGGGGTAGTGCACTCAGGAAACAGTGACAACACTACCAGTTCAGCTGTCTACCTTCAGACTCAAAGCATGCCTCAAGTCAGCTTTATAGATTTGAAACTGCAGAAATGCAAACCGAATTGACTCAAACATCGCTGGCCTAGACAGCAACTGCTGTACCCCATCTGTCTATCCCTACAGCATGGGAGCAGTTCCAAAACTATCACTACGACCACCTCAAACAGTTCTTCCCATTTTCTTTTAGTCAGGAAGCTGACCCTATTTTCTTCCATCTATTTCTGTTAACAAAGCTGGTTTTGGGAGGGACAATTCCCTTCCCTCGAACATTCTGCCTTTTTTCCTGCTGTGCTTTTGCCTTACTCTTCCTACGCCAAGACTCTTCCAAGGAAAGGGAGAATCTACTGTTTCACAGCTTAAAGGAACACTCTAAAGCAAAACCATGCTGCCTTTTAGTAGTTTTTGCTGCAGTTAATAATCTGACTCAGCAACAAGCCCACCTGGATGTGGTCGTAAACCTTCCACTGACTATGCCCTGAGCAGCCTCATGGAACATACAGCCACATTGCTACGGTGATTTTTTGCAGCGACAAAGCTGGCTCTTGCTGCTTGTTACCCTTTGCACTGCCCTCTCCTTACCCCTCCTGGTTGCCTTAGGATAACTTAATGGGTACTGTGTAGCAAACAGAGTTGGTTAAGTTAAAAATAGTCCATTGATCCTCCCCCTCCCTCCCCATTTTGCCAGGTTATTTTTGAAATGTATCAGTTCTCTGCCCTTGTTCAACAAGCAGCTGAGTTTGGCTGGAAGGGGAAGGGATGAGGAGGAGGAGAAGCCCAGGGGTGAAAGAGAGAGTGCAGGGTCTCCTGCAGCCCACTTTGCCACCAAGACATAACATATCCTTGACATTACAGAGTAACACAGAGATCCTCACGATCCTGGTTTGAGCTGGTGTTTGCAAAGACTCCAAACGAGCATGTGCCACTCCTACAGTTAGAAAGAAAAGGTTTGCATAATCTTAACCCTCACATACCAGGAGCCAGAACCAATTCTCTGCTTTTCTCATTTGACTTGGGGATTCTATGCTGCTGCAGCAGGACTTAGGAAACGGCTCTTCACTACAACCTTTTTTGAGTGCTCATCTTCTGTTTGCATTACTCTAACTTGCAAGATGACAGCTATCAAGTCAGATTACTGAATGCCACTCACAGTGACACATGCCAAAAGTAAACCAGTAACACCATCTAAATAGCGGAGTTAGGCTTAATATGTAGGTTGGCAGGTATTACATTAAGTAAAAAATAATTCTAGACAAATTCAGCAATTAAAAGTAGTGCCAAATAACTTTTAACTTTTTTCTTGGAAAAAACAGATGAATTCCTAAAATTCATTGGACTGAGCAGATAAAAACTCTTCTGGATTCCTAAAGAAACTCCACACCTAAAGGGTAATTAATGTAGGCTGCCAAAAAAAGAAGGAAAAGGAGGAGAGGGGGAATATAATAATTAAAAAATAAATCCTCCTCACCCTCCTGCTCTTTCTGTGTGTTTATTAAGGCTCCGGAAATACCATGGCAAACATTCCAGCTCTACAGCAGAGAGGCCACATGACCTGAAGGCACAGCAAGGAACTTCTTTCCCCAGTTCCTTCACAAAACAGCGATTTTCTGGGTTTTTAATACACACCAGGATCCAAGCGCAGGGAAATCTCCAGGAAATTTTCAGGAATACCGTTTTGAAACAGGGTGGGTTTTGGGGTGGTGTTTCTATTTATTTGCTGTATTTCTGTGCCTGCACATGCTATTTTTTATAATTAAAGACCCAAGTCTTAGCCCTACATTCAGGAAGCATAAAATAAAACCTACTCTTTAAGGCACCAGTAAAAACTATTTGCAATGTCCTCTAAATCTCCTATTACAGTTACAGTCAGTAATATTGTATTTCTTAATATAACAAGACCTTTTCCTGGCAAAAATCACAGCAGTTAAAACTTCTCCTCCTCCTAGTCTTTCAGTATGATTTTAGTTAGAACCATTAATGAAAGGATTTATGCACATGAACTTTAATAAACATTATGAAAAAGTACTCGAAATGTGAACTTGAATAACAACTTTCCAGTTTTCACATGTGTAAGTACTTAGAAGTAATAATTTTAAATGTAGGAGTATGGATGAATCATAACATAATAGTTGAGTATCAGTTGAAATTTCTTTTGTCTTGAAACAAAACAGAAGAAAGCATCACCATACAAAAAGGAAAACAGTCCTGCAGTACAAAAGCACAGCCAATGGCAGGCATACACCACTAACTTGCTTTTGTAGCCATGTCAAAAATGCTTCTAATTATCAGAGGTAAAAGAGGGATGGCATTTCTGCTGGAAGCAAGTTTTACACTTCAGTCTTTTCTCTACCCCCTCTTTCAACCTATAAATATTAGTCTTACACATTTTTCTCCCATACAGCTCATGAAAAGGTTGAGTTTTTCAAGGCTGAGAGCAGACAGAAATGTTCATCAAGAAATGCCTTCAGGTCAACTATCTGTAGCTCATCAAAGTGCAGCACTGAAAATATGGATGAGGGGGAGGGAGGATTATATGAGCAGGGTAAAGCAGATCATTAACTTTTTTCCTTTTGGAAATGGGTTCAGCTATCATCCATGCACTCTGGTGGTGATGGTCACAAGGTACTGACTCCTCCTCCCCTCTCCTAATTTCAGTTGCATTCAGAACAACTACAAATGCATGAAAGTGTCTTGAATGCTATTTCCCAGTATAAGGAAATGTTGCAGGGATGTGACAAGGACTGAAAGTGGAGATGACCCACATACCAGTGTAAGGAAAGGCAGCCGGTCCACAAGAAAACTAATACATGGACCAAATTCTTGAGAAGCTCTGAACTGCACTGGAAATAAGGCAAAGATGATATTATCCCTCGGTGGGGGAACAACAGAAACCCCGGAGTGCCGACTGTGTTTTATTTCTGTACAACAGCTGGACATGAGCTATTGAACACATTATTGAAACTACTGCTCATTTCTACTCAGGGATTTCTACTTTGTTTATTATAAATACGCATTTATTGGCAGCAAGTAGAACATATTACTCCCCCGTTTCATAGGTCGAATGGCTCATGCAAAGAGTAATTTGTTTGTATTCTGTATCAGGATCAATAATGTACCAGGGATAGCCCAAGGAATGTTTATGCTGAGGGCTTGGTTTGCAGTGTTTTGTTGTTGCAATCAATTGACCAAACAAGACTGCTTCTTAAAACAACAAATAAACTTTGATAGTGACCAGATCAGCCCTTAATGCACAAAACACGATGCAGGGTCTGGAAAAGAGTGAAAGCTCACAAGTGTGTTTGCTGCCTGATGGTGCATATAGCTTTCCTACCTGAATTTTTCCCACTGGCCTTTATTCCTCTCGGTAGCCAGGGACTGTTTCCTCAACGCCCTCACATAACAAGTTCCATTTACCTGCAAAAATAATACAGACACATCATGCTTCCCTTCTCCTGCATAATACGGTAATATTCAAAGGAGCTCACTGAACAGACCTGAAATGAATGAAGAGCATTTAGGAATACCAGGACCAAGCCGGAAGGACCAGATCTGAGGCTGAGTCAAGGTTCCAGCTCAGCTCTACCACCCTCAAGCTTTTAAGACTCGCTCCAGCAGTTTAAGTCTTACAGGGTTTTTTTTTGCCTGTAACAATGAGACAAGGAAAAGATAACAAGAATTCTGCTGAGGTTTATATCAAAATTTCCTGAGCCAAATGGTAATATTTCTTTACAGTTAAAGGTCATGCTGAAGTCTCTTTTATTCTCTTTATAAATGATAAATCACTGACTGTTGTGAGCCAAGCAAGTGCCATTAAAAAAAATACCCCAACCCCCGAACTCTGCTCAGGGGAATATGCCAAAACACCTCAAAACCACCATGCTGTCTGCAGCAAAACAAGACAAGTTTATGGATTACGCTGGCACAGCAGTATGACTTCTAGGAAATGTTTTTTAATTATAAAGAAAGACTGCGAAGGGAGACAGGGGGAAATGTTTACGGGCAGTATGTATCTTGTTACATGCTGTTTCAGCAGGCAGACAAGGTGTCTTTACAGCCTTACTACTAGGCTCCAAACATCAGCAAATACTGAAGAAAGCAACATGATGGCTACGTTTTCCTTTTCTTTTGATTGAATTCCAAATAACTTTCATGCAAAAGAGCTTTCCATCAAACATGAAAAAGCAAGTATTACAGAAAAAGAATAAGGCACACAACCCACAGCCCGTCCAGGTTCCTCTCCAAGGACCAGATTTTGGAGCAGACACTTCTATAACAATTCATATGATGAAAAAGTCAGAGACTTAAATGTGTAAGAAAAACCTTACGTTATTACAAATAACTTGTTACTTGCATTCAGTATCTGTTCTGCAGTCATATTTATTCTGTTCACTGATATTCACAAAGAATAAAAACATGTCTGAAAACTATAGGTTATAAGCAGTCATTCCACCCCAACACAGTGCCACCAAGGGACTGGACTGTCTGCTTCAGACAGGAGCTTTGCTGGTTTTCTTGCCTCACAACAAAGGGCAATTTTAGAGAACTTACGTATTGACAGGCATCCTGGGTGAATGATTGGCTTTTAAAGCCTCATTGAACTGTGACTGTTTTCCCATGGAACATATTTATTCTCATCCAGAAGTTTTCCCCAGTGCTTTTGTACTGCTTATACAAGCCAGGAAAAACATGTTAATTGATTCAAATTTAGTATGTGTTAACATGACTTTCTGAGCTAATGCAGACAGGGTCTTTAATAAAGTAGAAATTAGTTATTTATCCAACTTGTAAGTTTGATCCTCCAAAGGATAAGCTTTTGTTCCACCTGCCCCAGGAGCTGGGTACCAGTCCAGGTGCAACAGGATGGGATATTGGCAAATCAGGCTGTAGCTTCTCTCTCCTAGATGCTGGTGTAAGTTGGCCAACCCTGCATTTGTGCAGCTGCATGGTTAAGGGGAATCAATTTCTCATAAACAGCTGTGCCAACACAACAAAGGGAGCAGGCACAGGTCAGGAGTGATCAGCCACAGTGAAAGAGAGTAGGAACAGAGGCTTTTAAACCAGCTTAAACTGCACTACTGCAATACACAGAGCCAATGCTTTGCTCCCCTCCTCTACACTTCAGTTCTGCCTGTCTGTAAAACTGGCACCACAATTCCCACTTTGCTTCATAAAGCACCTCTCAAAAGGGCTATCCTACTAACATGTCTGTGAATTCACATCACTGACCACTTTCTGTAAATTAGGTCCAAGCTGATTCTAAGGACATCTGTCTCTACCAGCATCTGCTCCCTAGTTTCACCATGCATCCTCACTCACGGGCTGTACCACCTGCCCCACCACTGCCACTGTCTGTTCCTGGCCCTCATAGCAGCCCCAGATCTGCCAGCACACTGCACAGGAACCAGTTTCTGGCGATAAAATCAGCATTTTATTAAAGCATGATCTGTTCTCTCATCCTGTTTCTAGGGAGATCCCCAAAACAGCCTCACTGTACAGTTTGGGGCAGCAGGCTATACCTGAAAATGAAAACAGATGAGGGGGAAAAGGACAGCTGAAGAGACCTTAAGCCTAGCATCAGCCACCCTTCTCCAAGTGTGACACCATGTCCTCGCTGTGACACAACACGATGCCGCACAACCTCCACCCTTTTCACATTCATACCCAGTTCACGTCCCATGACGCAGCTGCACAAGCGGGCACTGGAACGCAACAAATCCTCACAAATCCCCACCGGTGCCCAGTAGGGGAGCTGCCAGGTGTTAAGAGGAGAGAGCATGGGTGGAAATAGGCAGCACTCAGAGATCATTTCCTGTGCTCCCAGATCCAGCAGAGGGAGCACAAAATCACAGGGGTTTGGCCAAATGTTTTTTTGGCTATGAACTGCTTGATGCTTGGGATTCCAGGCACTTTGAATGAGATTATTTCTATAGCAATGCATATGTGGTGCATTACAACCACATAACAGACAGAACCCTTGCTCTGAGTAGATTACACCATAAAAATCAATACGGTGAAGGAGAGGACCAATACAAGGCTGCAGAAGGTGAGAGGAGGAAGGAGAGCAAACACAGAAGGGCTGCCAACTCTGGTGACTTGATCATGACTCCTGCAATACTAGGCCTTCTTCCTAAAGCCAGCTCTCTAGAGTCTCATCATCACATACAAATTTCATTCAGCTTTCATATTTTTGCTTGCTTGTTTGGGTTTTGTTTTTTTAAGGCTGTATTTCCAAGTTTCCAAAGTTCAAAAGGAAAACTGTAAAGGTGGCCTAGTTAAACCTCAAAGACTCAAAAACTGGCAAACAAGAATCCCCCAAAATTTGTTATCTGCATGTTGTGGGCAAAACAACCTAAACTCAAGGAGATTTACTTAATTTTGCTTAATTTTACTTTATTTTAATTACTGTTTGGGGAATTGTGTGGGAAAAAAGGGAACTAAGCAGTTCAGCAAACACTGAGGGAAACTTTTCCTCCACCTTCCCAAGGCTCAGCTTCAGCCAAACACCTTTTCTCCTGACCCCTTTCCTAATCTAACTTTCCTTGTTTCTGCCATGCCTTGTACTCAGTCCAGTCCAACGCCTTTCGTGAGGCAACAGGCAGCAGAGGTGGCTGCCGGCTGTATGCTCAGTGGTTTGCCTGCTCCTCCCCACGTCTCATTTGTCTTTCCACCGCTATCCGAGCCTGGACTCCTCCTCCACTAGTCCCAGTCTGCCAAGGATATCCTAGCTCCAGCCTCGGGCAGCTATGGTCCCACAGGGGCATTTCTGCAGCGCAGTCCAGGCAATGTCCCCCTCCCCTGCAGCCCCTGCCACCAAACCCAGCAATTTAGGCCAAATATTCCATATAGTTTCAACAGTTTTCTTTTAACATGGCACTCTGGTTCTTAGTGATTTTGCCAAGATGACTCAATGGAAAAGGTCAGTATACATAAGGGAAACACCCAGAGCAAACTGTGCATCATGGCAAGTCTTAAACACATGTAAAAACATTGAAGGCGAGAACTGGAAGAGATCCAACAACAGAGAGGCAACACAGAGTTCATCTTTAGGCCTCCCACATCTCAGCTGTAACACTGCAATGGACTTGAGTCAAGCACAAACAACTTTCCCTGGTCCCACCTGGTACCTGGCAGTTCTGAGAGACAGGTTTATTATAGATGTTCTTGGAGTATCATAGATCTTCCTAGAGCCCCATGTCTCAGCCTTATCCTCTGAGGAAAGCCAGAGGGACCTCACGACTTCTCACCGTCTACACCTCAGCACTCAGCCTGCACTGGACTTGAGCTGCAAAACCTTCAGCTTCCAGAAACAAAATACCATTTGGCCTCTATGTACCCAAACAAAAATTAAGAGATAGCAAATACAAAACACACACAGATAAATCCTTGGAAACCAGAAATACTGCAAAGATAGATGAGAGTCTGTGGTACAATTTTCTTATGGAAATACATAAGGGCAGGTGCAAATTCCAGGTATTTTTCTGCTTTCACAAGTTCTTTCCAAGTTCCAGCACTATTCTTGAACTACAGAATATATTCAAACCCAAAATTCCTGCAAAACAACAGCATGGTTTTAAAACCCATGTGTTTTAAAACCACAGAATCTCAAATTCTCATTTATCCAGGGCTGTAACTGGGTCATAAGTGAAGAATACAAAGGGCTGTCCTTCCTAAATAAGCTTACTGATCAACAAGCATAACTTCTGCTAAACAGGAAATTTTAAACACTTCTACATGCTGTTTAAATATTATATGCAGTCCTTGCTAGGTACCATTATCCTCTATCAACTCAGGAGTTTTCAGACACTTGAAATTCTATTTTGAAATTCTAAAGCAACTTAAGATCAACACTGAGTGTATGCCTGACAAGCAGAGGATGCTGTGCTCTGCCGAAAAAGGGAGAGTTTGCTAGTTTTATGAAAGAGAAGCATAAAATATTGCTACAGTAAGCAATGCAAAATAGGTGGGGGGTTTGGAGAGGTGAAAAAGAGAGAGACCCTAAGCTTTGTGGAGGTTTGTGTGTTCCTCTCCTAGGCGGAGACAGAGTAGGAGCAAAATAAGAAAGAATCCCAGCAGTATTTCAGTTTTTGTTCTATTTTTCACCAGGGCAAAAGCAGAAGTTTTGTTTATTCAGTCACCATTTCCTCAATTAGTTTTTCTGATTTTTAACAAAAGTTTATGTTTAGTTTCTTTTCCCTACACAAACAGGAATGAAATCCATCTCAACCCTGTATTTTGCATTGTTTCAAAAAAAAAAGAAAACATAACTGGAGTGCACTTTTTTCAGATGTAGACACCATGAAGCTGTCATTTACCCACTTTGAGATGGAAGGGAATGTCAGGTTTGTGTTATGCCCTACATATAGAAGGCCTAACAGCAGCAGCAAGCAGTATCATGATTTCCAGTTTAGAACAAAACCAAAATCCTTTGCTTCTCCCAACTTCACAAAAATCTAATTATTAAAAGAACTGCTTTTCCAATCCAGCTCTCTTTTCCATGCTGCAACTGAATTGAAGATGCACCTAGAGCACCTCAAGCCACAGACCCAACATCGCCACTATCCATGTCTTTGCTCTCCTGGGAACCCTGAAGTTCCTGGGGCAGCACTGCACCTCGTCTCACTTCTCAGCCCCACACCCCAGATTTGAGGGCTGCAAAGGAATCAGCAGGCTGATCCGGAGATCCAGCACCAGGAGGGAGGAAGGGGTGCAAGCAGGAACAGGGAAATAGGACTGGGAGGACGGGCACTTCAGTGCATCTCCCTGAAGACACACACCACAACTTAGCTGTTAAACAATAACCTGACGCAGGTGGCTTTGGCCTGAGCTGAAATGAGGCACATTTGGTGTGCCCACTCTGTGCCAGGAAGCCAGCCCAGGTGCACCTCTGTGACCCCCAGCCAGGCCGCTCCAGCCTACCAGCACCACAGTCAGCAACAGTAAAAATCATCCCAGGACGGACAAATCCAAGACTATTAGAGTTTGCAATTCGTTATCATTTCACAACTGACCATTGGAGTAACAGCTCCTACCTACTCTGCAGCAGACAGTAGCATACTTGAGTGCAACTGTTTATAGCAGAGGGCTGAGTTGCCAACTCACAGGCGTAGGATAATGAGCACTATTAATCTTGGCTTAAACTGAACCATTGTTCTGGAGATTGGACATCTCTTGTAAAATCCCATTATTAGAGACCATTTGCCATCTATTTCCGTGGCAACATTTTTAGTTTGTTTTGTTCTATTTTAGAGAAATTTCCCCCTTCCCTTTTCCTTATATCCTATTGTACTTACAGGGCCTTAAACAATAATCCACTCAAGTACAGCCATGGAAGTGGTTTGAAGGAACAAAGCCTGCTTCTGGCATAGCCAGTGCATCTGATCTCCCTACATACAGCTGCCTGCATATCCTCTGCAGATTTGCAGAGCACTACAAACCACTGATTTCCTTCTGCTTCTCCAGGGTGTTGGATAAAAAATAAACTGTGGGCAGGAGGATTCTACTAAAATTATACTTGAAGCATCGAGTAAGGGTGCAGGTGAGTCACAACCAAGTTCTGCAGCTGATCTTGCTAAAGGAGTATGTAGCAGAAGGTTGACCTGACAAGAAAGCAGTATGCATGAAGAAGACAAATAAAAAACCCAGAAATCTAACTCCAGGGAGGAGATGCAATGGAAGCAGAGTGTCTCAGCTCTGCTAAAGAAGATTATTGCCACATCTAGCAGTTAGCACCCACCCAAGTAGTGTGCCATCAACTTAATTCTCAAACAAGACTAACAGAACAGCAAGACAGGATTAGACATGCTTGTTTTTAACCATTCATTTCTCTCTCTGGTGGAATACTATCAGCACAGCACTGGCATCAAAATTGCTACCCTTCAAAGCATGCAGAGCACATTTTTAATTTCACATGTAGCAGTTATGTCATATGGGGTTATTTATTTTTTAATTTAAAGTGGTAAAACATATTTAATCTGTTTTGAGAAAAGAACAAATTGATTTAGTGAGCAGCTCAAGACTCTCCCTGGAGACACTCAACCACACTCAGCAATCTGGATATAAGTTGAGACTTCACTAAAGTAATGTTAATTGTAGGTCATAAGAAATGTTGAGATTTAAAACACAAAGGAATACTAAAAGTTAAGCCATCACCTGTGAGACTAACAATGTCTTATACCGCACAGTATTTTTTTAAATCTTTATGGCATTACTACTTAAGCACAGTAGCCAAGCAGAGAGCTTAGAGGTGCATGTAATACATGCACAGCATTTATGCTGGGGTGAGGGTGGAGGGAGGCAGGGAACATGACACATACACCATGAAGGGAAAAATACAGGGTTGAAAAGAAACCCAGAAAATGACACTCGTGTAGTTGGTGCCTCTTTCCTACTTTGTTTCATTACACTAAATATTTTTGTCTCTATAAACAAAACCTTTTGCTTCACTGTGGTCAGAAAATGTTCTTCCTTCATACAGTTTAAAACAGGGTTGTACGTACAGCAATACATATGTAGACAGGGAGCACAAAAGTGAGCAAAGACGGTTTTATCATTAAGATAACTTTAAAAACAAACCAACACCCACAAAGCCTTAAACACTTTCAGAGCTTTGTGCACAGCTTTTATAAAGAAAAACTCTTAATCTCTTCTTAGGTAAAAAGTACTTTTTAAAACAGGGTTTTGTTTTTTTTTTCACTGGGAAAGTCCGCTCAAATTCTGCCTTGTAGTTTTGAGCTGGTTCCTCATTCTGTAGAACTTATCTGAACTCCCCAAATTTTCTTTTATCCACTTGCCTCAAGTAAGAATGCCAAATGAGGGCTCTGACCTTTGCAGCAGAAAGTAAAAACCCCTCCAGTTTAACTTCTTAAAAGAGAAGTTAAAAATTAGGTGCATTCTCAGAACCAAAACAGTATCTAAGAGCTCTTAATAAAGTATCTAAAAAAAACATATATAACACATCTCGTTCTCTCATATTCTCCTATCAGAAATAAAGTTTAAAGGTCAGCAATGTGAAATTTGGGCAGGTTTTTTTTTTTACCATCCCTGTCTAATAACCTTTTAAACTTGGTCAATATACAAATTTCCATTGCTGCCATTACCCTCCTCTCATGGGAGTGGAGACAAGAAGGACAACTCCCCTCTTTTAGGTAAATGAGAATGGAACTCACCAGTAACCAGGTATTTAAACAGAAAGCTGTTCAAGCAATGTGCTGAAGACACACATGAAGGGAAACCCTTCATGTGTGTGGAGGGAAAGAACAAAGTAATTTTAACATCCTATATTGTTGCCAGTCAACTCATTAATTACAAACACTAATTTCATTGGGTTTAGCCACTCTCCTAGCAGGTGTGCCAAAACCTATGGATGAACACACATCTCTCTAAACACGAAGGCAAGCATCTCACACAAGTACAGATCTATCCACTGCCAGGTCCTTTTTCTTCACATCAGCTCACTGAATACTACCATGCACTAACCACCTTCCTATATAAGTTTAAACACTGTGAATGTGCACATACATGCAAACCTACATCCACACATGGTACAGTGTGGTGGCTACCACCTGCTTAGCCTGTGTGAGCAGTGTTACTGTGCCAGGAAAGTGAATGGCAGGAAAGTTGCAACACTGCAACCCAAGGAAGATGCAAGCAAACACAATTCTAAAGATCCAAGCCTTCTGTGCAAACTAGCATCATAGAAATAAAAGCACTGAAAGAAGTAACTGCGCATATGCCTCAGAGGAAGAGTCATATCTTGGGATTCAACAGCTAGCAGCAGTCTTTCCCCCATCTCCTCTTCAAGTCATTTGGTCAGAGCAGATGAGCGGTCCTTGTGGTCCATCACATAGCTGTTACACAAGCACACCCAAACTGGTAGCCCTGGATCCTGGTTTTCTCGTGCTTTGGAGGGCTGCAGGGCAGGGTCCAGGGCTTCCCCTCATGCCAAGCCCTGCCAGGCTGCCCACGCTGAAACTTGAGGTCATTGGCAGCTCGGAAAGGCAGCCAAGAGCAGGCAATGTTGCACAATTTTTGTTCTGTGTGGACATCTGAGCTGGAAAGACAGTCACTTCAAAACAAGCTGCAGTTTGCCTCAGGATTTTCTATGTTATACTGCAGGCTGTTCTTAAACTCTTCCTCTGATAGCATTTGCGAAACTCACATTAATTTTCTGCGACACTGAAAGAGGGAGGGAGAGACCCTAAACACAGTCCCAGCCCTGCCTCACTAACTTTACTCCCTGCATCTGCATGAACATCCACTTGCTTCTTTCCTGTCCTCAGAAGCCCTTTCTCTCCAACATGCCAAAAGCTTTTAACCCGTATTAAAGCCACAAGCATCCAGCTTCAGCTCTGAACAGGCACTGCTGTAGCAAAACCACTACTCTGTAAGAGATGAGCCCTGGAAAATCTTCCTCAGACACTTTGGAGATGTGGCTACTGCCACGGACCCTCCAACACAGAGGAGGCTCCACGGGGTCGTATCTGCATCTCTGCTGTGAGGGGTGGTTTGGTCAAAGAAAGTGGACGGAGAGCTCCAACAACGAAGGCAGAGGCAAACATTGCCTTCTGGCAGCTCCTCTCCAGGGATGGAATGGACATCTGAGGAGGGGTGAATTAGAGGCAGAACAGCTGTTTGCTCAGTGAATGAGTCACAGGACTCAGCTATTAATTCTTCCTCCTAAGGGAATATGCCCCCATGCCAGCCCACCCACCATCCTACAAAACAAACAAACACATAATGGAGGTCAGAAAGGGGGAGCCCAGTAAGAGGAAAGATAAAAAAGAGGAAAAAAATAACCAAGCATTTAATATTTACATAAGAATGAAATGTTTCATTAATTACATACAGAATCAATTTGCAGCTATTTCCCTTAAATTTCTCAGTCAAACCCACAGATTTTACTCACTTTGAACTGTGCTGCACCAGTAATTGTGGATGAATATTTTAGATCAGTCTTGAATCACTGTACTGCACACACCAAATGAACTAATAAGCTGTTCATGTGTGGACTACTAATGTATTTTCTTTCTTTCCTAGACAGATGGGGTGCAGTCTAAAAATCAGTTGAATTGGCTACTGGGAATCTTCAGAAAGGCTTAGAAAACTCTCTAGTTCTACTGTTTTATTTAAAATACCACTGAATAGACAACATGCATTAAAAAGGAACCAGGAAGATGCAGTAAAAAAAAAAAAACAAACAAAAACCAAAACCAAAACCAAACCAACCAACCAACAAAAACGAAACCCAAAAAAACCCAAGCAAGTTTAACAAAGACACAAAGGAAGAGCTGGACATTTCACATGACTATAGCAACCTCCAGAGAGTGACAATGAATAGTATGTTGTGAAATATTGTTACAGGACTATTGAAAAGACTGACATCCTTGCCATCTAGATGATATTTATCACAAAAGGTCCATTTATGGGGATTCATTTTAAATCATATATAGTGGCATATCAGTTCTGTAATCTGATAGATGTGTTCTATTTTACAGAAGCATCTGTTGAGTCAGAATAGTTAACTGCACTTTGAGGATGCTTTCAGAGATTAAAAGTTCCCTTATTTCAAGGAAATTTTAAGTGTTCTTACAGCTTAAACTCCCTTTTCATGTACAAAATTCACATATGCATGCATACTCCAGAGAAATTAATGTATGAAATGTAAGGAATAACTTCCCTGAGGGATTATCTGTTTTCTTCCGCCTCCTGTATACCCTGCCTCACACTGTGCTCAGCTACAGGGAAGAGAAAACAAAACCAGAACTTGAATCATGCATAATTCTGAAATACAAACTATGATGTGGCTGACATGGGCAAAGAAGCAGCTGTCCTCTTTGGTCAAGAATTTTTAAGAAACGGGTAACAGCTGAAAACCACTGCACTATGCCTGCCATCGCTTTTTGTCAAAATGCTTGTCGTTATATTTCAGAAGCTTTTATTAGTGCTTATTCTAAAAGAAATGCCGTACAGGCTGTATCTTTCACCACCATGAAGGGTGTATGACGAGCCAGGAGAACCACCCACAAGATTAAATGTGGGCTGAATGACATTAAGCCATTCCCCCATGTGAAGCTCTACCCACTACTTTTTATATGCAGATAGGGACTGGAAGCAAGCAATCCCCATTCACATACCTAATTATTCAAATACTGAAATTAAAAATATCAAAAAACTTGTAGAAGACTCTTACAAGTTTTCAACATGTGTGAGCAGATTACATCTTTCCCATGCTTCTATCCTGAATTCTCTTGCAGCCTTCTGCCCTCTGTAACAGTAGGAGGATTAAGAAAACTTCCTAGGAAGAAATACAAACTTTGATTTAAAACAATTCGGCAGTAGATTTACTTGGTTGGTAGGTGCTTTATCAAAACCACAACAAAATGAAACAACCAAAAAAAGGTATGAGCAATTGTTCCTCAGACATGACTGAATCTGCTGTAGCTCACAAACCACAGGGTTTCCATGATTAATTCAATGAACTACTTGATTTTACTCCAGAATCTATCATAAGGCTAAAGCACAAGTGCGTAACCAAGTGCACCATATGAGACTACAGATACCAACAGCGCATCTGGGTTTTGCTTTCTATAAATCCTGTAGTGATAGCACTCCACAATCTAACTAGACTGTTATTCTTTAGTGTAGAGGAAATTAAACTTGAAGTGAGAGTGTAAAAGCTAAGACAAGCACTGTAATCATGACCATGCCTTAAAGAGGTTTCATCTTGTTGAAGTTACAGCATATTCCCTTCCTGCTAAACCAAACTGAGACTGCTGTCTCAGTTGCATTAGATTATTAGCTAATTAGCCCTAAGTAAGGACAACAGGGTGTTGATGCTGGCAAGCTGTGAAAAGAACACTTCAGCAAGGAAGATCAATAGCATTTTTGTCTGGCTTACAATAGGAAAACTGCTGGCCCAGGTTATGAGTTTAAGCCATTTTTCATTTGGCAGACAAGACAGGACCAGTGACAGATCAATACAGTAACTTTACGATAGGCTGCTGCTCCTGCAGATGGCAGAACCATAAATACTTACCATTTTTTACAGCCTGGAGCAATCCATTATTTAAACAGAATCCACCCGACCTTTTATAATATTTAGACATTCCTACACAAAAGGGAAAATCAGAAAACAAAAGAGAGAAAAAATCAGGAAGATTAGCTGTCCTGTAAGATAGAAGGGAATATTAGATGTTTGAAGGTCAGTATTTAAAGTACCAAGCTTCCCTGCTATTTGGGAGATGAAACTAAAGTCACAAGGTTGGCACCAGGTAACTACTTATCCCTTCAAAGACAAAATGTTACTGTGGATCAGTTCTCATTTTATGAAATTTGCTTATCCGTAGGTTATCTGGGATAATAAAAGAGCCTATACTAATCTTTAAACCAGTACAACATACAAAAAAAAAAAAAA
>NDXB01015070.1:184820-247770 GCA_002631895.1 Agapornis roseicollis | reverse complement strand
AAAAAGAAAAAAATAAAAAAAAAAAAAAAAAAAAAAAAAAAAAAAAAAAAAAAAAAAAAAAAAAAAAAAAAAAAAAAAAAAAAAAACAAACAAAACCAAAACCAAACCCAAACAAACCAGCCACTTTAATGTGTCCTGCAAATGTGAGATGATTCACTTTAACACCTACAATTAGTAAGTATTTGAGAGACTACAGTTACAAACGCGTGCTTATTTTTGCTATGTTGCAACAGACACACCAAAGCATTCCCAGGTATGGTTTACTATTCTGCACTGGTATTAAGATTGACTACAATGTTCTACATTTTTAACAAAGGCAAAGGAAACCCTAGTGCTTTTCTGGTAAGATCTCTAGTTGAAGGGAATGTAAAGGATAGCACCTTTACAAATTATTCAGACCAGACCTCCAGCTGAGGACACAGGTCAAGCATCTGGCCCTACATTTACAGTCTTCTCTTTACTATAAACATGAAATAACCACAGAACATGGTGAATTAATCACACAAGCAGCTTGCTTCTGCCTCCCCATCCGAGACTGGCTTGTGTCAATTACTAGAGAAATATCTGCTTAAGCAGGAAACTGATTTTACAAAAGCACATTAGATTTGCAGGCTTTCATCAATACTTTTTGGTTGCTGCAAGTAACTAATTAATGTTAATGTCAACATAAATGATGGGAGAAGGAGGAAAATATTAATGAGTGCAATATAAAACCCGAGATGGCTGCTTCTTCCCATACAGTACTGCCGTGCAACTGGCTTCCAGTCCATGCCTGAAAAATGAGTTGTTATTAATTTGGTCACTAATTTTACCTCACATGATGTAAGCAAACAGTGCTACATCTTCCCCTTAACTAATGTCCATTATGTACAGGATTAGTTTAAAATGCAACAGAATAGTACACAAACCAGAAGTCTTCTGGCTGGGCTCCACTCATGCTAAGAATAACTTGGTGCACACGTACACAATGCTAAATCTACCAGTGATCTGCTCTGCTCCATAACTACTCCCCCAAGCCTTCTACAAGATCCTGTTCACATCAAGCTGTGTTAAAGCAGGAAAACCAGGTACTGAATCTATTTTTAAAACAAACTGTATTTCTTTAAACTCAAAGGTGAAGGATGGCTTCAACCATTTCATATTTATAATCTCACCTCTTTTTAGCAGTCACAAGTGCTCTTTATACCCAACTGCACTTAAGACATGCTGGCTGCCAAGCTTTAACAGCCACCAACACCTGGTCTCAACCCAGGGACTCTGCCAGCCTGCCACAAAATCACTGGTGCCCTCTCACAAAACAGCAGCCCACAATGCAGATATGCAGGACACAAAACATCCTTAGAGATGATGTCCCTGTGATCAGGCTAAACAAGATGCCAAATATATTCAATGGCTTGGGCTTTACCTTTTTTGGGTGGTTGTTTTGTGGGTTGTTGTTTGTTTGTTTTTAAACAAGCTTACGAGGTTTCTGGTTGCAAGAGCCACCCCCCCACCCCCCTATATTTGTATAAAAAACAATAAAGTGAAGCACTCAGAAATAGTTACTGATGGTCCTTTTTACAGTGCCTCAATGACAGTTTCAATTTTAAGATAATCCAAAGCATTTCACTCATGCTATAGGATACAGATGCAGGTAATGATCCCACACTGGCTGTTCCAAAAAACCATTCTCAGCCACAGTAAACCTGGGACACACATCCTGTTTCAACTAACTGCTGCCACCAGGAAGGTGGGAAGGAGATTGTGTCAAGCCTGCAGCTTGGCCACATAGACACTAACTAAAAGCAATGTTGGGGGGAGTGATCATATAACCTGGCATCGGATCACCTGAGGAGTATGTTGAGAGAGATGGGAGCATCTGCTTAGAGCAAAGGGTAAGAGAACCCCTTGCCCTGAAGACATAGGAGGCCACGCTCCTCCTGCAGCTGCAGTGATTATTGCTTTTCAGTACGATGACTCCCTAGTATGTATTTTCTTTAAACACTTCAGCCACCTTTACCCTAGTTCTTCACTGAACATACTCTCCTGGTGTTTCCATTTCTTATGCTTTCCTCTTTTTCCTACATCCTATTGGATCTAAGTTCTAGTACACTATTTCCCTCTCAGTAAGGTCCTCACTGCAACTTTGACTGTTTCCTGTATTTCGTCTGTCACTGGTAATATCTAAACTACATCTTCCAACCCAGACCACTCTCTGCAGACTCCTATTCTTTCCCTTCTTCAATCAAATTCCCTGGACTTTCTGTACTGAGTTTCAATCAATAAGGACATTAACTCTTCTTTTTACTACTACATTATTAAAATGAAATTATCTTTGCTGAAGATAGCACCATATGGACAGCTTTATAGACTTTAAGAAATGAGACCTCATGAAGACCTCCACAATTTCTTGTTTAAGAAACTGTACATAAGTGACAAGTCTACAAATAAAAAGCACAATGCAGCAACTTAGCTACTGTTCAAGAGGTTAATTAAGTTACAGGGAAAGAAAACCAGACAGGCTTCCAGCACCACACCAAACTTCTATGATCATATTTAACTCCATGATGATGACCAGAAGGCAAGATCACTATGCATTTATTAATAACACAAATAAGAAAGCTAAATCAGTGCATTCACATTACATACTGTTTGTAATACCCTCCACCAGACCCAATCCTTTCAAGGGAAATAAAGTGAAGGTATTATAATTTGAGAGTTCATAATGCCATTTAATTGAGTGTCGAGCTGGAGCACAGTGGGTTGTATACCAAAGACAAAACCACATGCTTTGTTGGTACAAAAGTACAGAAGCAGTACAATGCCGAGTGCAAGAAAGAGCATGCACATTCTTCAGGCAAAATAACAAGTTACTACAAAGCCATGTTTGTTTTCAAGCACTCAATCAAGAGAGTTTGCATACTAGGTAATTTTACATCATGAAAATAAGTTATTTCATAAGCTGTGAATGAAATATGACCACAAAAATGCCTTTTGATTCTTACAGACAGAAAACCCCAGATTGGAGTTCTCAATTTGTGAATTAATTCTTCATAGTTTTGTTGGAAGAATTAATTATATTTCAGCGATATTATAATTATTTTTCTACTACTGCTTATTGTTTACAAAGTGCTTTACGATAACTAACCAGTTTCTACAACACCTCTAGAAGTCTGTGTAATGTAGCTGAGACAGGAGTATCCTGAGCTCTCAGGGAGCAGAACAGCAAGGGACATTTTCCCAGGCATCACAGTATCCTTGGCAAACCTAGCAGGAGGTGCTTCTCACAATCAAGATTAATGTTACAACAGCTCCTTCCCATGTCTCAAAACCAGACTGTGAACTACCCTCATCCTCTCTCCCACGAAACAGAAAAATACAGTCAGAAATCATTCTTGCAAAGGATGGATCAGACACTCACTCTCATGTTTTATATTAGCCTCCTGACCAATCCAAAACATCCTGAACATCTACCTGCCCAAGATTCCTGCCGTTGGTTGGCAGAAGTGAACATGCCACACAAGGAAGGACCCCTAATGAGAAGAGTTGCAGCTACTACTCATTCCCTTTCTGATACACCAAAGATGTCCAGTGTTATTCTTTATAGCAACAGACTAAAGACTGCTCTTGCCCTAAGCAGTCATTGTTTTAATCACACCATAATATTTTTAGGAAAATATGAAAACAGTTTCCATTTTATGTATGGAGAAACTTACATGACAAACATCACAAGGTGCAGCTAAGCATACATATACGATGTATGCATCCAAGTTACGTGTAACTTAACACACAAGTAATATCAGGAAAATTAAAGCAGAAAAACAACGCAGCAGCACAGATCTTCAAAAATCACTCTTGGGCAAGCATCTTCAGCCCAAAGTGGTGTTTAAAGATCTGTTCTCTATATAACACCACATTCTCAAATGACTGAAGATCAAGAAATAAAGAAGTCTGAATTAAAACAGGGTATGGTTTCCTATCCATTAAGGTTGCAAAAAAAGAATCCCATTGGCTTCAGATAGCACTGGGTCCTACTCTAATCACACCACTGCACAGGTTTCCTATGCCTTTCAGCTTATCTGTATGACAGTTACACAGCCAGTTGTTCCCAAAAAACCAAGATACAACCTTTCATCTGTGTCAATATTCCTTATGGATAACAGCTCTAATACTCCTAGTGCCTAAAAAAAGACTTTGCAAACTAGAACTCAATTTTACCATAACCTGTAGAGTTCCACTCAACCACTGCCATGTCCAGAGAAGCACTGTCATAGAAGTTTTACAGACTGGTTTCTTCCTTTCTTGCCCATCATGCACATGTCCTTTTTCATAATTGCACGTCAAAAGCAAGAAAGATGCAGAGATCACATGCTTTCATCACTTATTCACAAATGGTTAATTAATGTAAGGATTCCTCTTGATTTTGCTGAGTCACTTAAACACTTAAAATATTTGGATGCTTCAGTTCTGTACGAACGAATACCCCAAAACATACAATATTATCATGGAGGGGAATTAAGATGTTCGCTTTGTTTCTTTCTTTAAAGCTTTAAGTTATGTAATATATAGGAAAATCTTTCCCCTCTTTTGCACTCTGAAAATACTCCTTAAAATGCAGGAGAAGGCTTAATATGTGCAAGACAAATACAAATTAAAGTACACTGAAGAAATGGCAGGACAAATAGTTTAATCCTCGCTCAAAGATAAACACCATAACTCAGCAATAGAAACGGATAAAACACAAGTCTAGTCTTTATTAGTGGAGATAAACGTTTGTCACCTTAATCTCCAATATGCTATTCTTCTATAACTATGGGGTATATTCCCAGTTCAATCTGTAGGAGATTTAGGCAGACAATGTTAATCCTAGTGCAAAATTTAAGCAACATGAATCAAGTCAAAGTGTACAAGAACATTTTAGCCACAAGCGGTAGCTCCCATCAAACAGGACACAGTCAAGATAAAAATCCTACTGTTCTAATATCCTTAGGGCTTTATCCCACCAGCACTAACTGACAGTGTTGCTCATGAGAGATACTGCAAAAGACCGCAACAATAAGAACAAAAATAAATCTCAAATACCTTACTGAAGAGGATTAATTTTAATGAACACTTCATCTCTACTGCTTTTGACTGAAACTCTGCCATGATATTAAACTGTTCAGATGCCCACCTATTTCACCTTGCTTGCATGTGCAGTGTTGATTCCATAAACATCCTGCAGGACCATTTACACCAAAGAGTGTGTTTGCTGTACTGATTACAGACTTCCAACACCAGTAATGTCTGTCAGTCAGAAAAGCTGCAGGACCTTGGGTTTGAAAATCAAGCTAGAAAGAGACACGCACTGGCAAACTCAAAAATCAGCACCTAAATCTAAACCAATTTCCTGTACTTCCACTAGAAAAAATTAAAATTTTTAGTTTCTATTGCTTTATTAATTTCTATTTCAAAATTAGCCTTTTATTTACAACATAAGTCCTTATTAATGCTTCAGTCAAAGTGAAAACCAGACACAGTTATTAGACATGGACTAAAACTGCTTAAAATACGTTCCAAATAAATGTGTGGTACACACCTAAATGCATTGTATCCCACTTCTTAATTTTTTGCATCCATTCTAATTTTCCCTAAGGCAAGACACTATAATAATCACTTCATTGTTACATTTACTGACAATGACCTCACAAGGTGATAAGATTTTGATCCCATTTGATTACATTAGTCCTAATAGATTCTAATGGAAACACAAGTAAATCCTCTTTCGTATCACTCATTCTCATTAATTTCAGCAGTCACTGTAACTTAACTGCTCAAAGGGCTTTAAAGCACACACAAAGTACAAATGAAAGAGAACCCGCACCGCCTTTCACTTACACCTTTAATCTTGTTCACTGAATGAATTTAGGGTAACTCTAAAACAATGTCCCCAGATAGAGTTGGTACAGTGCCAATAGGGGTTAATGCTGCTACGATGCTGACAACGCAGTAGCAGCCTACAAGAGACAAGACCCAGGAAGCTATCCACCAAGGCCTCACACAATCTAAGCAAAATCAAATGAACAGGATGTACCTGGAAGGTTATAAAAGAAAATAAATGGCTATTATTATTGACTTACTTCTTGCTGACACTGCAGAAAGTACTGACTTGTTAGGATCTGAGCAGAGCAAGCAGGGCAAGGGACATCTTATGAGGAACTGTGTCTCATGTGCAGAAGGTGATGCCAGAAAAGGTGTGAAAACTGTCATGGGAAAAGCAGGTGGCCAGAGCATCAAGTCTCACACATGACCAGTAATTACTGTTCCAAGCCTCCTGGCAAGGAGAGTCACCTACAGGTGCTCACATCCACTGTGCCTGGGATTGCTCTGGCAAGGGAAAGAGCAGCACACAGCTTTGGCGGGTAGCTGTCATCTCTATTTCCCTACCTGATGCCACCTGATACAGAAAACAGAGGTCCTGGTGTGAGAAATCAGAGTAGCCCACAAATGAGCCAACTGTGCTGAAATCTGGTTTGACTGCAGAGGTCAGGACAGCTCGTCAGCCAGCTGCTCTTCTATGTAAGTGTAACAAGACACTCGCAGCTTGCTGCTCCTCCAGTGTAATTGCACATCTTGCTCTTTGTAATCATGCTTACCCCTTATATGCTGCTGTAGAGCCATAACTAATCCTCACAGATCCCACTGAGAGGGAGGCAGAGAAGTATTACCAGCCCTGTTCTACAGATGGAAAGGAACATATTATCTACAGGAGTAAGCTAATGACTGGAATAACGTAATACACTTCTGCAGGCCTGGGAGGACCCAGCCTCATGTGTGCCAGCAGCCAACTTGGCCAACAGAGGTCAAGTCATTTGTCAAAAAACCATGGGGTGCTATTGTGAGATACAGGATGAAAACTCTTAGGGCACTGAACCTAGCTTTGTTCTCAGGTCACTGTACAAACCACACCTGGTAAATACCTGTGGGGGGCTGGAGGTCTTCTGTTGTTTTGGGGTTCCTTTGTTATTAAACCAACCCAAAAGGGATTTTAATTAAAAAGAAGCCCAAATAAAACAAAAACTTTTGCTACAGTTCCCCAAGTAGAAGGAAAGTCCCCATAATTTCATTAATTATGAAGACAATTACTTGTTTTCTACAGCATCCAGAAAATACCATGTTTCTGCTGCCAGAAGAAAGTTACTTACAAATGCAACAGATATGAAAATCAGAGGACAGCAACATACAAATGATGTAACAAGGAGGCTGCATTATTATTTTTCTGTCTTCTGTTACTAGACCACGTATGTTACTCTCAAATGCCATTGCACGTGGGGAAAAAAGTTTCAGTTCTCATCTTCTATTACTCTTAAGGCCTCAAAGTTAAAATCAAGCAAACACAACTAGTCATTTCTGTGTTTAAAACCACAAACAATCAACAACCATCAAGCAACCATCCAAACTTCCACAACAACAATGAAATAATATTATTTTTCTTTAAACTCTTATATACTTAAGAGCCAGGTTGAGGAACTGATTCCACTTTATTTTCAGATCAGTTGCTATTGTGCAGCTCCTTTTCAATCTTCATATTCCATCAAAATGAGAGTTACATAGCTTACAACCCTGCACTGAAGCTGCTTCTCAGTAGCAGGAAATGTTCACAAAGCCATTTTACATCACAGATAGATGTTTTAGCCAGGTCCACAGCCAGAAACATCAATACAGTGGCTAACCAGAGAAACTTTCTCCCCACACCATCTTTATATTGCTGTGAACTATCTCTTCCTTTGGTAATGTTAATTTTTTTAACTCTCTACTTTAAGAAGAGTCAGCAATGTTAATTTGCATCATTCTAAAAGGAATCCTCTCTAACCATTTTAGACTTGGGTGGAAGGTGAAAGGAGAGGTCTTACCTCAAGAACTAAGCTATTTACTGTTAAACTCAGTAGCCAGCTATTCCAACGAGGCCTTTCTCTGGTCAGGCACTAGCTGGTCAGGCAGCACATCACCCTCCTCATCAATGAGCAGCTTAATACCCACTCATTTCATGCATCTGTAAAAAAAAAAATGCATGATGCCCATTTGTTGGCTGCTTATCTTCAGGACCTCTGCTGAGGGACACATTAAGGTTTCATGGAAGGCACCACACTTGGGTTATTTTCTTCTTGAGGATGCCAGCAGGATTCATTACTGTTAACTAAGTTTGTTCTTTATCAAGAACACATATTTTTCTTCAGCTTGGGAAGTGGATACAGGATTAAAACATACCTTACACAACAGAACTTAGAAGATATGAAGGTGAATTATGCAATACTACCTATCCCAAATCCAACGTTAATGTAAAAATCCTCTGAGATAATAAATCCAGCTTGTTCACTAAAGTACCGAAGAGCCAAAACCAGCAATTTCAAGGGGTTTTGTACATTCATGCAGAAAAACAAAAATCGATTTTCTAGAAGAGAACGCACAATTCACCAACTCCTTAAATCAGAAGGAATGCAGAAGACTTCTGCCTGTTTCCAGCTTTCTGTTACACACCCTTACAGTCAAAACACACATCTTGGGATAAATCAACTCACCTGTTTACACTACCTTTCATGTTTCCACATGCACAATTTGCCTATCAGTTTTTAGGGATTATGCAAATAGTTATTAACGTCATGTGGTTTCAACTCGTAGGGAGAAAATCACAGATAAAATTGCTCACCAAATGACCTTTATAGCTTTCCTTTAGCATGCAAAATTAAGCAAGAAAGTCTTGTAGCAATCATATATGCTTTTTAAGTAACATTATTTCAAAGGAAAAATGACCTATGAAAATTTTGTTTTTAAAGAAATAAAAGCTGAATTTGCACAAACCACAAAGACACTTGACAGACAAATCATAAGACAATCTCCAAAAAATCTAGTATCAAAGTGCATAAACATAAAACACTTCAATACATTTCAAGGTCCCAAACAATTGCAACAGTAATCCTTTGAACTGATCTCTCCACTTCCACTAACAATCATGAAGTACTCTATAGTGCGGTCACTCCTGAATTATACAGCATAAACCAGACTAGATTGTTACAGATACAAGTATATGTATCCTATAGATAATCCAAAGTCTAGGAAGAACAAGTAAAGAAACCAGTCAGAAAATACAGTATTTCTGTTCTCTTGTACAACATGAACGTATGTACTTTTTCTAGTGAAAAATTTCAGACTTCTTATTGGAGGACTGTAAAATAAACTCATCAATTACTTTTTTCAGCAAGGAGAACTATTTCGGGCCAAAAATGGGGAGGGTAAGGGGTTGTAAAAATAAAAAAGAGGGTGGGAGGGAAGAAAAGCAAAACCAACCTGGACCCACAAGGGTAACTTGAGACAGCCAATACACAACCCAACATCTTCAAGCTCCATCTCCCATCTAACAACACTTTGTTTTATTTTAACATAATCTCAGATCCAGCACTATAGCAGTGAAACAGACAAACCTGTTCTATCGCATCAGGTAACTTTTCAGACACAAGCTTCCTGCCTCAGTTTCCCCTCCTGAAGCAACAATATTTGCCCACCTCACAACAGAGCCCTGAAAAGATTAACTCATGTGTGCAAAGAGCTTTTAAAATGAAAGAATGGTTTATTTCTCTGCTTTTAGCGACGGCAGTCATCCTCGCAGAAATCCAAGTAGCCAGGAGCTTCCTATTCAGCCAGTTATAAAAGTCACGGTTGTCTTGATAGCTCTGCATGACCCACTTCTTCACCTCAAGCCTGCTGCAGCAGTATTTAAATGTCCAGGAGTTTATAAGTATATAACTGAACTGGTAAGGGAGGAAGCATATTAGTGGGGACAGAAAAAGGCAAAATTTATGACACATAAAAGGTACTGCTTATCCAGATGAAATTTATTATAGTCCCTTTGAGTTAAAATATCACATATGTATGAGGCCTTAATAAAACCATAATCCAGACAGGAGCAAGGAGAAAACCGAGCAAGCCGTGCATTTGTGCAGAAAGAATTTGATCCTGAAGCCTGGCAGGCAGAAACGTAACTGGCTGCGTGTGGTGTGTATGTTCATGGCCGGCATCAGCCATGTGAAAACAAAGATCCTACAGCCCTGGAAATAAACGGGAGGAAGCAAGCTGTGGAAACAAACCAACAAAGGAAGCCATATCAAAGATTTCAAATCTACCCAAGATTAGATATTGTGGGGCAAATGCCCAATGTATCACAGCTGATCAGTGCTAAGACTAGCTCTTATTGCCTGTGTGCACAGCAAGCGGCAAAACAGAAACCCAAACTCTGTGGGAAGCTTCAGGGGCTTCCAAGACAAAAATGTGAAAGCAACCATTTACATGAAAAGGTCTCTTCTGCATATTGCTTAAACAAGGGGGTTAAAAACATTCCTTCAAACCCATCTCTCCCTTGTAGTTCACTCTGCAAATATAACAGGTGTCATACTCAGCTTTGGTTCAGTTCACCAATATTGCTACTATGTGATAAATGTCAAATCCGGAATTAAGGCTATCATAGTTCAAAGTGCCTATTATCAGTTGATTATGTCATCTAAAAATATCATTCGTAAATATTTATTTCCTAGATTAAATCATGATCAAAAAAACCCCCCAAAACTCCAAAACCAAATCAGCACGATCCTGTTTTTACCTTCCTTGAAGTTCCTTAATTCAGCATAACACCGGTTATAGTTGCTTTAATTATCATACCAAATGTATAGTTTCACCATTAGTTGCACTGTAAGCAATGTCTGCATCTGGAATCTGGTGGTTATCTGAAAACTGCTCCTTTCACTCTTTCACAATCGTAAAGCACATTTTTAGCCTCTCTGAAGACAACATTTAGAACATTATGCCCCTTGAAGCTGCAACAGCCAGCAGAGAGAGCACTTTTCCCTAGACATCTCTCTTGAAAAAAATTCAATAGCTTGACTTGTTATATACATCTAACATTGGCTCTACAGTTTGGTAAGCAATGCTGCCTCTCTGAGTCTAGACAAGCACTATGGTACCACATCAAAAAGTCAACAAAGGGCAAGGTGTTCGATTCCTGGCCAGCCACGGGCTTGGTAGCACTGCCTGGAGCTCTGTGGTAAAACAACTCATTATGGGACTTTGAATTTTTAGCGTCCTTTCAAAATGATCACTCAAATAAGGAAGAGCCCCTCAATAAGCAAAGGAGCACACACACAGCCACAAAAACTGGATGCTATGATTTGTGCTAACAAGACAGAAATAGCAGCATGACCAAGACTCAAGTACGCGATATGACACGTGCAGCTGTCTAAATAGCTCTGCTGCTGGTGTCACTGCGTGCTAATGGCATTCCCTTCTGCTTGGCCTCATCTCTCCACTTTATACAAGAGCTTAAAAATTCAGGCACTTCCAGCTCCACCTAGACTGAACTACTCAATTAAACAAATAGGAAAAATAGCCACGCAGCTAGATAAGATTTCACTCACTTTGGAAAGGATTCAAAAAAACTTGGATCATATGGCAAGAACTGAAGTATCTCTTATTTCTGGGGTATTAAAAAACCCAAACTTGTCAAATTTTTATTTTCTTTCTACCTATACAAAGGTCTTTTTCAAAGGAAAATTTACATCTCTTGTACAGCAACTATTAGCTTAATATTGTGAAAATACCAACAGAGTAATCTCTAACATAATCTCCACAAGATGTTTTACTGAAGAAACTACTTTCTGGTGATGTACTATATGCATTTTGTTGAGCTTCTTTTATGCTTTAAATGTCCTAGAACAATTTCAAGCACATGAACGTGAGTTAGAAATATCCCAAATGATTCACCAATCCAGCAGAGTATATCATGGTGCTGTGATGTCTGCTTATTTTATAAACCTCACCTTAATTTCAAAGGAAGAAAACCACACTTATGTATTTTGAGATTCATACTCTAATTGCCTTGTAATTCCAACATAATGTGGTGGATACAGCACCCTTGCCACTACAGCTCCTTCCTTACAGCAGCTATGCTAACACTAAGATATTACAAGCCAAAATTATCAGCCAAAATACTTTTCTTTTTTTTAAGTGATTATGTATCCCTGCAACAGAATCTTAATGCCAGCAAAATCCAGATGAAAACATTTCAGGAGTTTGGTGAGCACGCGTATTTTGTAAATTCTGGAAGCCACCATATGAAGTTGGATGTAGACTTCAGTTCCAGGTTCTAAACTGGAACAAAATTTTGGACAGACCAAGTCAAGAAGAGAGATGCTTATTTGTCATTCAACTGTCACACCACAGTGCCGGAAACCAGCTAAATATAGTAAAACACACACCATTTCTTTACTAACCACAAGAAGGAACTAAACCAGCTAAGTACTTATCCCTAAGAAATTTTTAGTGGAATACAGGTCTCTTTGGGTCTGTCACTCACAAGATGGGTTCTACTGTGCACAATGAACAGAAGAGCTCATGCCACAATCAGTGATCAGCCACTCGGAGCAGTCAGACACTGAAGAGCATATCAGATGCTGCTTCACTTTCTTCTAAAATGTCTAGATGTCATTTCTCCTAAAATGTCTGGGCCAACAAAAAGCACCTTCTCACAACCAGTATCATTTTGGGTGTGGTGAGGACTCCTGTTCTTCTGTGGGCTTTTGTAGATATAGAAGAAAATACAGATTGTTTGTCCTGGACACTAAGGCTTTCACCAGCTTTAAATCCTCTTGAGAAAATGTCACTGCTTCAAAGGCAATTAAAACTAGACATAAAAACTCACGCACAAACATCATTTAACCAAAAGCAAGCACCTCTTTGCCAACATATCAATAAAGCACCAAACACATTCAGAGCCCATAGAAATCTAGCAGGTTGAGGGGTTACAAACACTCGTTTAGAAACCAAACCAAACTACCCTACTTGTAGCTTAAAAGAGGAATACGTATACAGATATGTCATTAAAGACTGAGCCATTCTTAGCTCAGGCAATTATAAAGAAAACATCGTCTTTATGCCTGACAGCATAACACAAAGCTCAGAGCCCAAGATTTTCTCCTGGCCTCAGCTTCAGGAGTGGGGTTTACAACCCATGCAAGGAGATGACAGTCACCAGCACAGTGCCCCATTTGAGCTCCTGGTAGTGCCACACACCTGGGCAGAAAGGCCAGGTGAGGGTGAAGAAAGCACAACACTCAACATCTGTGCAAATTAATGAGTTCAACTTAATTACCTCCCAACAGAAAGATTAAATAGGGTGCAAGTGGTCATATGAAATTGCCCTGATGCGTTCAACTGCTGGAATCCACCACTCATCAAGTTGAATTGATTTTTAAACAGTGGAAATTCAAACAACTCCCATGAGAAACTAACACAATTCCCATCTCAATCAAATGCTTTGTAATAGTTACATATAAGATGTGACTTTTGAGGAGGGAGAGTCAATTATTTCTTCTCCTTTCATTCCTATAGGAGACCTGGCAAACTGATGGCATTTCTAGAACAATATTAGACTAGTAGCGTGAACTGAGAATGAAAAGCATACTATGAATAATATTTTGCAAATAACCCAAAAACTACATTTTAAATAAAAGCAGTAGCTAAGTATCTTGAGTGCTTGAAATAGCAGGACAGTTAGACTACTGTTAAATTCTTTACAATCCCAGCCCTTCAGAAATAAATCTGTAAGTATGTGAATACCCTGCAAATAATTCAAGACAGCAATTACTTTGTATTTTATAATATGTTCCCCAAATAAAGATTTTGCTGCTACTGTTGAGCGTCCAACTGAGCTACTTTAGGAGTACCTGAATTGAGAATGTGCCACAAATCCTTCAGTTTCTACTTGGGCATCAACAATTTTTGAACAAAAATCACTGAGTTCAAGGAAATCCTGATTTCAGCAAAAATAAGACTGTGTATTTTAATAATAATAATAATAACAATAATAATAATAAAAACCCCAAACCAAACCTACTGTTGTGGAAAAGCAATCCTCAATCTTTTCACATGTATATAAGAAGATTTCTACATAAATTAACTAAATATCACACAAGATTTTAAGATGACTTTTGCCCATGACATCTGAAGGTAGATTCAACTTCAATTATTTCCACTTCATCAGAAAGAGATTTGGAAAATATGTATCTAGAGCTTCGATGCTGCCTGACAAGTCCTATCTCACAAGTGTTTAACGTGCTGACAATTTGCCAAAAAGGGGTGCATTCATCCACTCAGTCGGCAAGCACACATTTGTGAGGACAATTGCTATCTATGCAAGGCGGCCACAGACTGAGTGGTCATCAGATGTTAAATAGCAACTGACATTTTAAATGAAATCCAAGGGCTGTCAGCATCAAAGGTTCACTGAACTAGAGCAATTGAAAGAAGGGTGAAGGGAAGGGAACAAATGAAATGGCTGGATATCTTCTCAGTGGCAGTTCTGTCTAATTTTATTTTTGCTAATCAATACCATAACAATAAAGCTTTTCGAATATTGGTTTTGTGTAGTAATTCTCCATTAAATCATACTTGCATGAAAGGAAATCAAACATGCCCAGCTTTACAGCAAAGCTGTATTCCAGGTGATGCCAAAGACTAAACCAGGAGCGGTGGTGGGAAAGGGGAGAAAGGGGGAAAGAAGCAGAAAAGAATACCCTGCACAATGTTAAATACCTACAAGGAGATGACAAATCAAATGGGAATTACTGTGGTAAAAACATAATTAAAACTTGATTGAAGTTAAACAGAATTTACGTAACACTGCAAATTAACTTTACACTGAAAGTATTCACTGGGAAAGCAATAAAAAGGCATTTCATTAGTAATCTATATTTAAACAATATGTACAATAGAGTTGTTCTAATGAGAAACATAGGGGGTTTAACAACAGCAGTTTCCAATGGCTGCCCAGAGACACTGCTATCACTGAGATTTCTGCACATAAACAATCTTTGGCAATACCATGTGTGGATCATAGCCATGAGACCCAGCAGAGGTTGGTGTTCTACAGCTTCTTGTTATAAATTAACTGCACTGAAAACACTAGTACACAACCCCGGGCTACCCATTTAGCATGGGCCTTCTGAGTTCATCTGAAGGAACAGCCCCATTTCAGCCATTCCTGGTTTCCTTTAAGTTTTCTTTCTTAAAGAATGTATTGTTAAAAGTTTTCTGGAACACATCTCTGCCGCTAGGACATTTCATTCCCATCTCTTCA
Organism: Agapornis roseicollis; assembly: GCA_002631895.1. Taxonomy (NCBI): domain Eukaryota; kingdom Metazoa; phylum Chordata; class Aves; order Psittaciformes; family Psittacidae; genus Agapornis; species Agapornis roseicollis. Next base: position 232,631 of record NDXB01015070.1, on the reverse strand, counting down.
GGGGGACAGACTATTCATGGACATGATGAAGGATTACATTGCAATCATTACTAAATCACATAACACACCATTACTGGTAGAATAGTAATAATGAAAACAGCAGTAACGGCACGTTAAATATAAACTACCCAAATGCATACTATTCATCTCCAAATGCTAAAGTCAAAACACATACATAAGAAATGCACTATTACAATCCCAAGATGGAACTTTTCTACAACACATGGAAGAGAACATAAATTCAGTGTATCCCAGGTATCAAGAGGGAATCCTTGAAGATTTTGTTCACTTAATGATTTGTCACTTCTTCCTTATACGAGACAAATGTTTTGTTCTTTTCCAAGCCACACATTTTTCACACATTCTGTGAAAGTTTAACAGGCTTGCAGGAACAACCCTGCTTGGTCACCTTGTATAAATACAAAATCTCCCCAGGTCACCCAACCACAACCTTGAACACCCAGGTCATAAAACCAATGGTATAGTTTTCATCAGTATTGTTTCCTTATTTTTACTTTTGAAACTGAGTCAATAAGTCCATCACCTCAAAAAAGGATTAAGCTGCCTTCAGCCGCTCAATCCAATTTTTTACTAGAACTGGGTTTTCACACTTGGATGGCAGCTAGGTGAGCTGCTATCACAGGCTATCTTTACCTTTCTCTACTGAAAACACTTTAGAAAGTCCATCCCAGACAACAGCAACCCTGAAAAAAAAATCATCAATCACGAAAAAAAAATAAACAAAATCTTTCTTAATAAAAACAAAACACAAAAGTTTCTTCTGATGGACTTTTTAACCTGACACAAATATTATTATATCCTTTCCATAGATATCTGGTGTGTGTTTTCGGTATTATACAATAGTATCTAGTAAACCAAAGTAAAATCATCAAAAGCAAGATTTGTTCTGCATCTTGGTGTGATAAATATCAGAGAACTACACATGAAAAAGGGCACTGGATATTATGAAACTATGATATTGAGAATAATGCTACTTTAATTAACACACTCTGGGATATTCTGATGTCTTGATTTCTCTGGTTGACATGCTTGCCGCTTATATGAAAGGACTTAAAGTGAAATGGCTATAAAGCAAGTGATGTATTTCCCAAAGTGCCCCAAACACAAACCCCAAGAGCAGGAAACAAGGGAGATGCTCTGCTAATTATCTTGAAGACTATAGAATAAGCAGTATTTCCAAGACATGGATAACAGAGATGACAGGTTTTCTGCTTACTACAGGACTACTGCATTCACCAAGAGACTGTCTATATGTTTTATGGATCTGTATTTTAGGAACCAATATATTTATTTTTCTATGATATTAAAACGAATAATCTTTAATTTAATAATGTAAGTGTCTGAGACATGTTTTCTTATCAAATTTGAGTTTGTTTTAGTTTTTATGTCAGCAAGAAGGGAAACAAGCAAATGGTGTGTCATCCTGTTTAGGCTGAACTGCATTAAAAAAATACATATAGAAATTCACTTCCTTGCATTTGCTGAAAATTTGGTAGATAACATTTGTTCAACACTTGTAAATCACAACAGTTTCACTTTTCTTGTCCAAAACCCCACAAGTTCTAGAATTTTTTTTTCTAAGCCATGTATTTATTAAATAAATAAATAAATAAATAAAAAGGCAAACCAAACTAGAACGTGCTCTCTTGCGTAAGTACAGGAACACTAATATCACCTGCACACACAGGGTTTTTTGGAGTAGGAGGCAACCTCACACACAATACCATAAAGATGAAACAACTGGCTGGAGGTGAAACCCACTGCATTTACTCTAGCAGCCACTGGGAAAAAAGTGTGCATGCCATTATTCCAACAACTCCACTAGTGACCAAAATTGTCAAGATATATGTTGCTCCTCTGCTAAATGTTGCACACAACTGCTGGATTTAAAGTATTCCATGCAAATCAAGAAAAATTCTTGACATTATGCATACAAAATGTGCATATCCTACGGGCTTGCCATGGCACTGAAGAAATTAAGGTCATCTTCTGTCCCACCTCCTAAAACCTGCACCTATTCTGCTGTTCCACCAAACTGCACACATTACTACCACACCTCCTTTAGAAGTGAGAGGGTAGGGGGACCAAATCTCTCTAAGTAGATGGTAAGTCAGGTAAGATATGTAGCGAGTAACATGACTAATCTCACCAAAATCCCTCTCCTGGCAGAGCAGATCTTCCCAAGGGGGCAGCTTGTTGTGCCAAGGCAGGATTTCTCCAACCAGCAGAGAAGGGCAGGAGAAGGCACATTGTCCTTGGGCTCACCCAGGAGCAATGAGCTCAGGAGAAAGGAATTGCCCCATCAGTTCCGAGAAGAGCATCGACACACCAGAAAGCAAGCTGCGCTCAGTGCTTTTCCTTTTTTAACACAGTGTATTTATACTCAAGAGAATGCAGCTCACATGCAGTATCGACCCAGATTGGAGAGACTACACTTCCACTACAGAGGGCACAGAGAAGGCACATGTTTCTAAAAGCCTTTTCTATGCTAGCCTTATTCTGTACCCAGAGGATAACACACAATCTAAAGAGGATGCTGGGTTTTGGAGCAAAAGGGCATAACTAGAACTTGCAGTAAAAATAAAGAATTAAAAAAAGAAAAAAAAAAAGAAAAAAAATTAAAAAAAAATAACCTATGTGTTGCAGTAAAACCTACAGGCACAGCCAAAACTGCAAGTCCACTGTGGTACTTACTGTGCAAACACATGAACATGAAACGGTATTTCAAAAAGCTTGTAATTCAATGCATAAAGAAGACCCTTTAGAGAAGAACAGCAGCATTTTTTTAGGCTATTTATAAAAATATGAATGCCCAGGAATAAACCAACAGATAGGTTTCTGTAAAGTTTTTGCAAGCTTTGTATTTTATTATGGATGACAATTATCTAACTAATTCTCCTTATGCTGTTTAAGACTGAAGAAAGCTGTGACTTTACATATATATCTTTGGGAAAAGGATATTGAAGGAAACAGAGCCAGTGATGGGTGGGAAACTGCCTATTCAAACATATTCTTAGGATTACTGAATATAGGTCATTGACACAGCAGGAAAAGCTTCCCAAAACTTTTAATGCCTATAGCACCCCACTGACCACAGCAAACATCCATCCTCTTCTCCCCTTTCCAAGGCTGCACCACACTGGCCAACAGGTAACTGCCAAAAAGCCATTAGCTTAGATCTGAAGACAGGACAGCGGTGTTGTACCAGTCACTGGTTTGAGTGCCAAGACAGCTGTGTCTGTACCATGGTACACTTTATTTCTAAAGCTGGATTTGTTCACACCAAACCAGCTCAGCTGTGTCTGTGAAGATATTCTAAAACTCAGAAGCAAGTATTGCTTTTCCAAACATCAAACATTCAAGACAATCCTATTGTAACATTTCCATTTCCAAATTCAAGCAACCAACACTAAGTGCTTGGTATCTAAACCCATTCCAAGTGAAACCGATTAGGAAGAGGTTAAGTATAAAGTTCCTTCCTGAAGCAAATGAACAAGAGGATGGAAGGGCTAGGTTCCACAACTGCCATCTCACAACTGCCACCTCCTTTGAGGTGACTGAGGTGACCTTACTCAGTGAGAACAATGAAATTTCAGTTCCAAATTCCATTGGAAATTTAATTTTCCAGATCAGAGCAGCAAACCCAAATGCCTAACAGAAGCCAAGCGTGCCCCAAATTTACCATTGGCACAAGCATTACCAAACACTGGCTTGATATCCTCTTCCCTCTATACTGCGAGAAACTGAAAGGTGATCTAGAAAATCTTCTGTCATAAACACCTACCTGTGCATTTGACAACCTGCAACTCTGCAATCTCCATTATACCTGAGAAGACCACAAGGCAGAAGAGATGAGACCTGGGCACATTAGGAAATTTATGACTTCTGAAAAGATTCTTAGCATACACATTTTTTTATTCTCTTAAAGCAGTCCTGTTTAAGATGAGGACAGGGATGGCAGCACAACTTCTACAGGATGCTCCTGTGTATAGCTCGACTTGCAGCAATACAGCAATAGCCATTACTGCAAATCCTTAGAGAAGACAACAGAACTACAAAGGGAAAATGAATGAAAGCCTCACCCAGTGAACCGGGAAGAACCCAGAATATAAAGCACATTATTCAAGTCCTCTGCCCTACTGAGTCTCAGCACTGCTGTTTTCCTCTTACTCAGTTCAGCTCAAAATAGTGAGCATCTCCAGCAACACACCAAGTCCTCTCAGCACCAGCTGATTTCCAGAGGACCTCAGAGAAACTGTTCAGGCCTCTGCAGCAGACTCTGTGGCCATATCAGTGCTCATCCATTCCCCTTTACCTTGCCCATGCCTCAGTTCAAATTATCACTTCTGTCACCACAGGTAGCACTTTATGCAAAGTTCTCTGCAGACAGCAGCTTGCAGTTAACTCCATGTGTGCACAAGCCATGCAAATAATACATAAAAGTGCAAACTATGTGCTTTTGTAATTTTTTCATAAGAAAAGGAAGAAGGCTTTACCTTTCGCCTTCACAGCATTTAAAAATATATTATTTGTTTGTTTTGAGTCACTTATTTGTTTTTCCAACAGTGTATGACAAGTTGAGGGCAAATGGATCTGGCACAGCAAATTGCTCACACGCACAAAGACTTTTATAAAAGACCTCGAGTTATGGGTTACAAGCAAGTGACAAAAACCCAAACCTGCCTCTTCAGAAGACACAGATCTGTATCCTTCTGTGCAGACAACCTCTATCTTTATTTAATGATGTGTTGCACAGCTAAGAATTTTTCAAGAATTGAGGAAAGCTCACTTGCCAAATTTTATACAAGAAAACCAAAAAGTAATCTGTCATCTTTGAAGCTGCTAGTCACTCTAAGAGGGAGAGGCCAGTATTTTTAGCTGAGCATACAAAGCTTTTGCTGTCTCCCCAGCACAGCCTTAGAATCATCGCACGCCCACAGCCACCTCCAAAACTGCACTCTGACCTGCCATTAAATACTTTACTCATCATGAATTAGCTTTGAAACTTTTTATACTGATACTCTATGTTCATCTATGCATGCATATTATGTGGCTTTATTTTAGACAACACTTCAAATAAAAATGTATGTTAATGACGTGGCAGAAACCTCTTGTAAATGCTCCTTTCCCCACTTAAAGCAAGCTTACTGGAAATAACATCAACTCAGCAGTCCTCGGGAAGTGAGAGCATGAGTTAGTACATGTTAGCTAATTCAAAAGGTCTTCTACAAATCTAGTAATTACACTTAATTTCATATACAAAGGTCACTATTAAATTCCCTACAGATTTGTATCTCAACATATTAAAACTTCAGCAATAATTTACTTAACAAATAATACCACAACATTAATTACCTGCAAACAGCAACACTGCACAGATTTTAACAGGGTGCACTGGAAGCCATATAATATTCTAGTTGCTGCACACACCCTTTGGCTATCTTTAGATCATATTATATATTTTTTAAAAAACATCCAAAAAATTCCAAACCTAACAATCTCTTTTAGTATCCTAAGTCAAAAAAAATGAGATCTAGTTTCAAAGCTGAATAATTTCCAGTTGTGAGAGAAGAGGAAGCAAGAACAAACTGAGGTTGCAAAACAGTGACACAGGCAGCTGGAGCAACACAACAGGGCAGCCCACATAAAAAAGAAGACTGAGTCAAAAAACTCTGAAGAGGTGTTAGTACACAATCATATTGCAACAGTGCACCACCATGACCTAGTGAGGGCCTCAAGTTTTAGTACAGCTGTGACAGAAGAAGGGGCTGTCTATCCCATCATGATCCTGGTCTCCCCACCTCTTAATCTGCAGTCCAGGCTGACAAATCAGAACTGACAGAAATGCCATATGAGATGAAGCAGTTTGGGTGACTGCTATAGGACAGACCATGAAAAGCTTATGAAAAGGGGAAGAAATAATTCAAAAGAATTTTGCCATCACTGTTTACGCTTAAAACAAACCTGTGCAATTAAAAGGCAAGATGTAAGGGAATATCTGGAGGCCTAAGAATGCAAGATGACTTCCAAGCAAAAAAGGGAAAAAGCTATTGCTTCCCAGTCTCAAGTGCAAGTGTTTTAAACTTTGACCCTCCGAGATTACACAGTCATATCCAGATCCATTTGCTTCTGTGTTTTCAATGTCAGGCTCAAGAACCCCCCAAATGTGTCCCCCTTCCTGCCTGTTAGGTCTAGCACATGACTATTTAAGAGACCTGAAAAATGCATCCAGCATCCACAAAATCATGCAAGATTCACTGATCTTAACCTCCTGGATGTGGAGGAGAAGGTCCCCTCGCTGATATGCGAACAGCAAACTGAAACAGCATCCCATGGGCCCAACACTGCCATATTTGCCCTGCTCCTTATGAAGTGGTCACAGAATTAAATTGAATAATAAACTTGATACACCAAGCAACTGCTGTCAATGGCTTAATTTCCATGCAAGACAAGAAGAACTAAAATAAAATAATTCCAATTTTATTTTTTTCCAGTTGCATAACAGTAGGATGGAAGAAAGCCTTGGCCCCAACAGATGCATTCTCTTGCTGGCCTCTCCAGAGCGATGGAGGGTGTGGAACGTGCATGCAGGCTGGGACAAGGGGACAGGGCAGGGTGGGCTGGGAAGGGGCATTTGGGAATGAGGGGAGGAACTTTGCTTTCCCCAGCCAGCTGGGTTTACCACACTGAGTTCAGGCCTGGGCAGCACAGCTGCAAGTTATAAATGTTAAGGCAGGCCAAGGCGAGTGGCAGCCCCTGTGGGCTGCCAAATTCCAGGTAATTAGACCCAACAGCCCTAGGCTCCCTGGTTGGTGCCTGGACAGAGACAAAGCAGTGGGGAAAAGCCTGCCACTGGGGGGGATGGAGGGAGAGAGAACAGGGAGGAGAGGAGTGCTGCTTTATGGCACTTTTATTTCTACTAATGAATATAATTCTGCTCTCTTCATGGGTTTTATGAATGTTTGCCTTACAACATAATGTATTTGCCAGAAATCAACAGTCTCTTATCCTTGCAAACTAGTAGCCAATGCCGCCTGCCACCTTTCCAGTCTGCAGATCAACTACTGCAGCCCACTGCAAACAAAACAGGAAAACTGCTTGCTTTCTTGTTGCATTTCATACAAATCTTCAGCTAGGAAAGCAAAAATAAACACACCTATTTCAAGGAAGCTGTCAACAGCTTTTAAATCAAAGCCTGTGTCTTAAAGTATGCTTTTCCACTGAGCAAGTATGGAGGTGCCATTATGGGCCCTCATTAAAGAAACAGCTCATACCAGGAATATGAGCATTTTGAATTGCCTCATCAGGATGTGCTAGGGATGCTTTACTCAAGAGAACTGGAAAGGAAGGGAAAGATGCTCTTATACAACTCAAAGGATAGTACCAAAAATTACTGTTCTAGATACAAGTACTGTATAGAAGACCAATTGTGAAAGGTGCTGCACATTTATGTAATGGTTTTAAATACAACATCATTTTAACTCACATGAGGAAAACAAAAACAAAAACACAACCAAACAGGGTGTCAGGCAGAAGAGACACCATGTCTGTAATTAAGACATAAAGACGCTGTATTCTGTATATCTCATAGCTTTCTCCAGAAACTCCCCTTCTTCCTCTGTCAGTCCTCTATGAACCAGCTTTTACTCCAAAACTCAAACCAAGTTCCCTGGAAATTCTTGCTCTGAATTTAAAGAAAACCAAACAAAAAACCCCACCAAAATATAATACACAAGCAAACAAAATCAAAGCAAAAAAGAAGGGCTTATAATTGTTTCCTCCTTTGCTATCAAACCTCCAAAAGCAGGACTAACCACCTTAGGTAACATCTGTATATCCCCTTAGCCTCCATATCCTTCTCAATTTTGCTTTTGCTTGGTTTTATTATTTTATCTGCTGTAAAGGGGTTAAGGGCTACCTTTTTACCTTCTCTAACTTATCTCTGTTTACTGTTTATCCTCCTCCCAGGGGGCAGCATCTGAAAGTGGTCTTCTGCCCCTCTGAGCCTCATTGGGACTTATCTGCAACTGTGGGGGTTGCATGGAGGAGCTCCACCATGGCTGGCTTTCTGAGCTTGGACTGATCCCTCTGATGACTGCAGAAATAATAATTTAGTACCCAGGAGATGGTGTCTCAGGGGCTGCAATAAAAGCTTCAGCAAGAAGGGCTTGCTCATCACCCAGAATAGAGTACCCGCTAAGGGATTTTATATCCAACTTCACCTAAGCAGTGCAGCTACTGAACATTTAACAGAGATAAGCTATAGTTCCTGCATGCACGTGCCCTCAGCTGCCTTGCTGAAGAATATCTGATATGAACCGACTACAGAGGTGACTGCACCCACCACCACTGCCACCTTCCCCGACCATGTTGTATCCCCTCCTGGAGAGTCCCTGAGCTAGAGCAGAAACGATCACCTCTTGCTCTTGCCTGGCTCTGCGGTAGGTTAGAATCCCATCTGTTTACAGGACTGCCTTTTCCATCTTTGAGCACAAAGGGCAAATTGTAACCTTGCTACCGCACCAGGCAAACATGGGAGAGGAAGTGCCTGCTTGCTGTTCTTGGGAGCAGCCCCTGCACGTTCACCCAAAGGGACTCTGTTGCCGTCTAATACTGTTCTGTGAATGGGCAAGTGCCAATTTCCACTCTGTTAGGACTAGTAAATTTTATGTTTGTAATGCCTGGCTGCTGAAAAGAAAATAACAGGTTTGTTCATGAGAAGTCCAGGGTTGGTAGCACAAAACAGCAAAAACAGCAAACCAGGAAGCTGCTTTGAGCAGAGCTGGATCTGTCAGCCTGGGGTCAGATTATACCTCTGCAAAGCCATAAAACTGCTTCTGTGGGGGAGAGCCATCATTCAGACAATAGCCTGAGATAAACCACAATCTGATGACTGTCACAGTCCCTTTGACACCAACACTTACGATCTCCTAGTGTTTACAGACTAATCAGTTTAGCCTTCCCAACTGGCTGAGTATGAGGCAGCTGCTCATCATGACTTGCATTTTCTCAAAGCAACCCAGAGCAGACACCAAGGGCTCTGTTATTTCCTCTGCTCCTCTGGCTCTGAATGCCCAGAAAGTGCAAGGAAAAAACACATAATTTTTCACAATTCCTGTGTCATGGAGAATCCTCAGTCATTTCTAGTGAATGCTCAGGATATTATTAGCTATTTTTAAAGAACAGCCCTTCATATAAACCTAAAAACAGTTACCACAATACCCATTCTGTTTGTTGGGGTTTTTTTTAAGTATTTTTTTAAATATTTGTATTACCAAATTTTAGAAAGATTCTCTCAGGCATTAAAGTTGATAATACTTGTAATACAGACAGTCTTGTTTAATATAAATTACATAATAATGTATATAAATTATATAAATAGGCTTCTTTGATTGCTCAGAGCATCCACCATTAAGTTCTGAGGCATAGCTTTAGGCATAATTGTACTACTGAATTCATCAGCTGTCTAATCATCATTCATTTTGCATCTATTTCTGCTAATTAAAAAGAGAAAAACTCCTAACAACTTTTACATAAATACTGTGTTTGTTCTCCACAAAGACACAAGGCTAATTCACCACTGATTAACTGATTATCTAATTTCATAGCTGTCACTCTACAAGGATCACCACCCAGAGTCACCAGGAAAGGAAACACAGAGACCAAGTGAAGTCCATCACTCCACACCTGCTGGCACCCACGCTTGTCCAGGTTGGTAACAGCCAATGTTAATGGTCTTGGCCCTAGGCTACACATACAGGCTCTGCTGGCCCCACAATTCCTGGGATAAAGGACAGGTCCTTGGTGGAAAAGCTCTGTTAGCTTCTGTGAACACTCAGCAAGGTACTAAATGACTCATCAGGAGAGCAGAAACCTGCTGGCCACAACAAATCTGGCAGGGGCACACAAAGCAAGAGCTCAGGGTGGTTATGCAGCCCCATGAGACCCTCTGCATTAATCAAACTTCAGTGTGTTCCCTCTGCTTTCATCCCTCCATCTGAAGTCCAGTATGATACAGACTCAGCAGCAGCAACCCCTCTGCTTAGGCCTGTAATACCACAATCTTTTGCTTTCAAAGAACAGCTGTCAGCATTTAAAGATCTATCCTTTTCTGACAGCAAACACGGACAGGTCTTAGAAGAAGAAGGAAGAACTGCCTCCGGTAACAGCTAATCTCTCCATGCATGCATGCTGTGCCGAAAGCAGAACCCAACCACAACTGCATCCCCACCAACTGTACAGATCCCCAGGGTGAGCTGACAGCACATGAACTGCAAAGCACAAGAGGTGATGCAGAGCAATACTAAAGGAGCAGCCTTTATTTTTTTTTTCCTCATAACCCAATTATATTTGAGAAACCAAATAACTTGAGGAAAGTAACTTTGATCTGTGCAAATTTTCACCAATTTCAATGCATAGCTGTTGCTAACCTTCTCCTCGTTCCAGTGGTACACCCAGTACAAGTTGCTGTTAAAGTGCAAATGAACAAGGGTGACACCACCAACATTAGTTGTATAGACAAGTGCTGTTTAGCTCTCCATAAATTTTTTATTATAGCATTAAAGACCACTCCCAAACCCTTTGCTCCCTGCAGGTAATAGCAAGTTAGGCAAATAAGTTCCACCACAAGGGATAGACATTTAAGATCATTATGGCACCTTGGACTTTTGTCACTACATATCTCAAAAGCAGAGGAGGAAAAACCAGCATAGTCATATTCACTTCTGATAAAAGATATGGAATCACTTAGAAGCACTTCTTTTTTGAACAAACTTAGTAACGTCCTCAAATGGGAAAGGAGCTAGGAGAGACAATGTGCTTCAGCTATGCAGAAATATCAAGTCATATGCTTTTTTAATAAACTGGACAGAAGGAGATAACTGAGTCTCTGATGAGGCGGAAGAGGCACTCATTTTACAATCAGCCTGATTTCTGGACTGAAAACTACACGTATGTACCAAAGATTACCTGTCTGTTTTTTGGAAACCTTTTTATTTCCCCAGTTACATATCTCTTTTGAGAAACTCCAGGGCGACAACTGAGACTTGAACTTCAGAAGAACTGATTCATGACTAAATGACTGATTCATACTTCCTCCAACAGAGACTCTGCCACAGGATGGCCAAATGATTTTGGTCCTCTGCTTTTCTCTCCCTAAGCTACAAAACCTTTCTCTTGCTATTTGACTAAAAGTGATTCCCATCCCATGGGGATACATGTGCACCCTGCTCCCAACCACTCAACCAGGATAGCATGTCCTGGGATGCAGCAGGTAAGTGTCATGTCTGAGGCATGGCCATATGGCTATCACCAGATACATTTATTGCATGACAGTAAACAAAACCACATTATGCTCATTACAGTAACCATACTGTGCTTCATAACCAGTACTGAGTTATAAGATATAATCCTATTCTACTTTTAAGGTCTTACAGAGTCTGCCCCAATTGAAATTTTCATTATGATGGACTAAATTACCCCTCAGAAACACAACAGAGACAAATTATTTATCTTGGTAGATTTCTTTGTAAGAGGATAACAGAGGTGAGGGTAAGATATAACTTGAAGAACTGGAAAAGAGGTATTTGACATCCTCAGGTCCCCAAGGATTGGAGGTCAGCCAACAAGACACCTCTACAAAAAGGACAGGAATGAAGCCCTAGTAAACTACAGGCCTGTCAGCCTGCCCTCAGTGCTGCGGAAGGTCATGGAAATGTTGATCCTAAATAAGATCATAAAGCAGTTATGGGAAAACAGAGGGATCAGGCCCAGTCAACATGGGCTCATGAAAGGCAGGTCCTACTTGACCAACCTGATCTACTTCTGTGATAAGGTGACCTGCCTGGTTGATGAGGGAAAGGCTGTGGACATTGTCTATTTGGACTTAAGTAAAGCATTTGATACTGTCTCCCACAGCAATCTCCTGGGGAAATGGGCTGTTCATGGCCTGGGTAAGTGGATTCTTCGCTGGGCTGGAAACTGGCTGGATGGCCAAGTCCAGAAAGTGGTGGTAAATGTTATCACATCTAGTTGGCAACCAGCCACTAGTGGTGTCCCTCAGGGCTCAGTGTTAGGGCCAGTGTTGTTTAACATCTTCACTGATGATCTGGATGAGGGCATTGAGTGCACCCTCAGTAAATTTGCAGACACCACCAAGCTGGGCCAGGGTGTTGATCTGCTGAAGCTCTTCAAAGGGATCTGGACAAGCTGGATCAATGTGCTGTGGCCAGTGGTATGAGCTTCAACAAGGTCAAGTGCCAGGTCCTGACCTTGGGCCACAGCAACCCCATGCAGCACTCCAGGCTTGGAGAAGAGTGGCTGTAAAGCAGCTTGGCTGAAAATGACCTGGGGGGTGCTGACTAATGGCTGCTGAACATGAGCCAGCTTGTGCCCAGGCAGCCAAGACAGCCAACAGCATCCTGGCCCTTATCAGAAATAGTGTGGCCAGCAGAGTTAGGGCAGTGATCATCCCCCCTGTACTCGGCACTGGTGAGGTTGCACCTCAAATCCTGTGCTCAGTTCTGCGTTCCTCATTACAAGAAAGACATTAAGGTGCTGGAGCGGGTCCAGAGAAGAGCAGCAAAGCTGGTGAAGGGTCTGGAGAATAAGTCTGATGAGGAACAGCTGAGGGAACTGGGGCTGTTTAGCCTGCAAAGGAGAAGACCCAGGGGGAACCTTACTGTACTTTACAACTAAATGAAAGGAATTCGTATTGAGGCGGGTGTCAGTCTCTTCTCTCAAGTAACTGCCTCAAGTTGTGCCAGGGAGGTTTAGATTGGATATAAAGTTTCTTCACAGAGAGGATGATAAGCATTAGAATAGGCTGCCCAAAGCAGTGGTGGAATCACCACCCCTGGAAGTGTTCAGAAACTGCACAGATGAGGCCCTCAGTAACATGCTTTGGTGGTGCTCCTGGCAGTCCTGGGGTAATGGTTGGACTTGATGATCTTAAAGGTCTTTTTCAACCTTGTTGATTCTATGATTCTATAAAAAGAGAACCCTATGAAGAGCTTCATGTACAGACAACACTAACTTGATGCACTAGAAAAAGTGCAAATTAGCACAACTCTGAGGAGTATCTGCCTAACAGTGCACACAAAGTTAAGTGTAAGCACGAATGTGTCCTTAGTGGACTAAGGAGAAAATACTATCTGCAACAGCAATTTATTGTTCTGTAGTTATTACAGTTGCTGAAAATAGTTTCACCCAATAGGAAATAAAATCCACTGCCACCTCTTCTGTACATGAATACCAAGAACACTGAAAAGCACAGCACTAATTCTGAACATGATTAAAATACAGAATAAAGCAGCATACTAGTTATAAAAGTCAATATTTTTGCCTCCACTTCATCCAGAAAGCACTTCAATGGAACTTTAAGTCCACAAAATTAACTGAAAATGAAAGATTTTGGCAGCTACTGTTTATTTAACACCTCACTGAAATGTGTTCAAAAAAGACAGAATACTGAAGAATTAAGTATAGGTTTTCATTAATATTTACAAAAAAGACATGCCACAAACACTACAGACAATGCATATTTGCAAATCACAGTACATTTAGCTGACTATATAGCCCACTACAGATTATAATCTTACTTTCAAATTTGAACAAAAAAAAAAAAAAGATAAAATCTTAGAGATCAACTTTTCCAAAAAAACACTCCTAGAGGATATAGGAACAGTCTCAGCAAGTTTAGGGATGAAGGAATAATTACCCAATTCTCATCAAGTAAGAGCAGATTGCTTATAGATTTCAAATCAGATTTTCTCCACATAATTTGTTCTACAAAAATACAGTGCATTTTCAAATCTTTAGCCTAGAGACATAAAACAACAATGGACATATTTCTTCATAAGCTACAGCCATGTGCTGCATTTAGAAGATGCTGATTTATCTGATGAATGGGATATATACATTTGCTCAAGTGGTTATACCGCTTCATACTCACTTGTGGGCTGCAGAGCCATGTAGAAGTGTTGAGCTGTAGCAGAACAGTTTTGGTACATGAATCAATGGAACTGAAACGTTGACGATTCAGTGATTTCTTTCTCAATTTTAGAACTAAGTAAGTGAACAGTCTGGATGCAGGAAACAGGGATGTCAGGTTCTAGCTCTGCCATACATTATTACATAAATCACAGCATGCTTTTGTACCTGCAGTGTTCATCTGCAAAAGAGATGAAACCACTGAATATCCTTCCCAACCAATTTTGATAGTAAACACTCCAGGCAAAAGCAGTCTGTTCCCAGGTACTAATATGGCCCCTAGAATGACACAGAAATCTTGAATTTACTGGAATATAAGCCACAGTGATAAACTTAAGATTGTTTACATCAAAAATGCCAGAGAGACTAGCTTTACTGCCTTCTGGATTAGCCAATATTTATATTTATAACTGAAAGCAATTTGAAAAGGTATGAAGTAAAAATATTTTATCACCAAGCATCAATTCAGACCCTAGTTTCCGATCCCAGTTTTAAATACTGTGTCAGTATCCTGAACCAGAAAACAGGAATTTTTAATAACAGTGTAATACAAATTTTAAGTTTTTCTATTCCTCTTTATCACAAATGCTGTAATAATGGCTACTTTAAAAAAAGTCAGTAAAAAGATATATGCTTATTGATGGTGTTGAAATTATGGTTTTGAATTATACTGTGAGATATCTGAATATACATAGTTGTTCAGAAGTATTATTATTCATGAATGTTTTATTATAATATTCCTTAATGGAAATAATTTCTGTTTAATGCCATTGTACAATTACATGTTGTATAACAGTATTGTCAGACATCACAATAGAGAGAAAAAGAACAATTTGAATTTCAAGAATTTTTGCAATAACATGTCATGCTACTGAAGAAATTTCATGTCACAGCATATTTCCTAATCTTCTGATTTTATTAAAATACAATGTTAAAACTATAAGGCTCCCCAACAATCATGTGAAATCCAAAAACTGTGAAAGGAATACAACACACTGAATATTGAGAAAGTTTTCTCCTCTTTGCTACAGAAAACTGAAACACATACATAACTGGAATATCTACCTCTTCCCATGTACTAAGTGATCTTTTACACCTCCCCAATTAATTCCTTAGAAGCACTGACTCAATCTTCGTTTTGATGTTAAAATTGTGAGTGAAATCACTGATGGACTGAAGCCAGTGGCAGAATTCCTACAACTTAACGGGGCCAGAAACTTGATTTTTAACATGCATAATCTCCCCTCTTAACTTTGTAAGTGGCAAAGCCATTCCCAAGTATGAGCTTCTTCTGAAAAGTGGTTGACATCCTCCCACCCCAGCAGCAACAGAGCTCAACACAGCCGCACGCAAAGAGTTGTGGTCAATGGCTTAGTGTCAGGCTGGAAGCCAGTGACAAGTGGTGTCCCTCAGGGATCAGTGTTGGGACCAGTCCTGTTTAACATCTTTGTTGCTGACATGGACAGTGGGATTGAGTGCGCCCTCAGTAAGTTTGCCGATGACACCAAGCTGCGTGGTTCGGTGGATACGCTGGAGGGAAGGAATGCCATCGAGAGGGACCCTGACACGCTTGTGAGGTGGGCTGATGCCAACCTCATGAAGTTTAACCATGCCAAGTGCAAGGTCCTACACCTGGGTGGGAGCAATCCCAGACACAGCTACAGGTTGGGCAGAGAGAAGACTGAGAAGGACTTGGGGGTGGTGGTTGATGAGAAAATGAACATGAGCCAGCTGCAGTGTGTGCTCGCAGCCCAGAAAGCCAACTGTATCCTTGGCTGCATCAAAAGGAGCATGACCAGCAGGTCGAAGAAGGTGATCCTGCCCCTCTACTCTGCTCTTGTGAGACCTCATCTGGAGTACTGCGTGCAGTTGTCCTCAACANAAGGTGATCCTGCCCCTCTACTCTGCTCTTGTGAGACCTCATCTGGAGTACTGCGTGCAGTTCTGGTGTCCTCAACATCAAAAGGACATGGAGCTGTTGGAACAAGTCCAGAGGAGGGCCACGAGGATGATCAGGGGACTGGAGCATCTCCCATATGAAGACAGGCTGAGAGAGTTGGGGCTGTTCAGCCTGGGGAACAGAAGACTGTGTGGAGACCTCCTAGCAGCCTTCCAGTATCTGAAGGGGGCCTATAGGGATGCTGCGGAGGGACTCTTCATTAGGCACTGTAGTGACAGGACAAAGGGTAACGGGTTCAAACTTAAACAGGAGAGGTTTAGACTGGACAGAAGGAAGAAATTCTTTCCTGTGAGGGTGGTGAGATGCTGGAATGCCCAGGGAGGTTGTGAGTGCTCCATCCCTGGCAGTGTTCAAGGCCAGATTGGATGAAGCTTTGGGTNTTCAAACTTAAACAGGAGAGGTTTAGACTGGACAGAAGGAAGAAATTCTTTCCTGTGAGGGTGGTGAGATGCTGGAATGCCCAGGGAGGTTGTGAGTGCTCCATCCCTGGCAGTGTTCAAGGCCAGACTGGATGAAGCTTTGGGTGACATGGTTTAGTGTGAGGTGTCCCTGCTTATGGCAGGGGGGTTGGAACTACATGATCTTAAGGTCCCTTCCAACCCTAACTATTCTATGATTCTATAACATTCAAACGTCCCTGCCACTTGATATCCAACAATTAAGAGTTAGCATGGAACTGGCAGTGATTTTGACAAGGCAACATTGCTAAAATGCATTATTAACTCAGATTTTATAATCCTTTGAAATGCATGTTTGGACTGTGAAAGAAAGAGACCCAAGAGCTGCAAAAGCTGCACCTCATATTTCAAATCTGCTATGTTCAGTGAAGAAAGCAATTAAAGAGATGCAGAGAATAACAAGCATTAATATGTACACTCTTTATTTAATGGGCTGAGTTCCTGTGAGGGTTTTTTTGCAGCGATTATTTCCAGCCTACAAAAGGCACAGACAATCAATACCACCTCTTCACATCCTCCTTGCCAGACCAGACACTATATTCTGATCTCTTAATCTCTAAATCAAGTTCACTTCCAAACATATCCCCTGACAGGCATGCACACAGAAGCACACACATTTAGTCCCTTACCACCAGCTAGCCCCATTCCTGTACCAGAACAAGCCAGGAAAAGGTAGCTGCTGGTCTGGGACCTTGCTGCCCATGAATACTACCACTGACGGGGTCTTATTCCCACACCTAGCCTGCAAAGCGCACAGTTTACGTCAGATGGATGGAAAAGGTCTGTGCATGGGGCTGCATTTCAATTTGCCTGCTGGCCTCAGCAAGAAGCCACTCAGTACTCCTTCCAGGCTGACAACACGAAGCTGGGCGAGGCAGGAATAACACCCCCCATGCCCCACCACCCCCCGCCTACAGATCCCCATGTTCACCTTTTCTTATAGGCACTACTATCACATTGCAAGGAGAGCCCTGCAGCAGCTGCAAACATGCAGGGAGGTTTCCTTCACACAGCAAGAACTGCTAGATAGGACTTGGCTTCTTCTCAAACTGCACAAGGGGGAAACTGAGAGAGTTCTTGGATACATTTGGACCAGGCAATCCTACTCATAGAGGCCTCCCCTTGCCTCAGGCAGATGGAAAACCAGCTTCCAGCCTGCAGGTGCAGAAGCATCAAGCCAGGACTCTCCAGACACTGAGCAGACATCTAACATCCTCAAGTGGACTTTATGCTTTGACTGACTGCATGGGCTGATATACCTGTGTGTGCCTCTCCCACGGCTCACACTGCCATCCTCAGCAGCATGCAGCTCAGTGGGTTGGAGATGCTGCTGCCCCCCGTTAACACAAATCATTGCTGGAGATCTGTAATCACTGACCCCCCTCAATCTTCTGTGGGAAAAGAAAATGAAAGTACTGAGCCAGACACGCTAAAACAGACAAATTAACTTAGAATAACCTGCCTGCCTCTGGAAGGGATTTTGGAGCATTCAGAGGACTCCCACCACAGGCAGGCTGTGGGGAAGGTGATACACAGGAAGAAGAGTGCTGTGCAAAGTGAGGTTCTCCACATCCTTATCTGTGGTTCACTCTCCTGCTGTCTTCACTTTGTGATACAGCCAACCATACCCCCGAGGACCATAACACATAGGAGGGAAATACAGAGAATGCATATTGTGAAGCTCCTGAACTTAACACTGCATGCAAAATCAAACTGAAAGAGCAAGGTTTTTTTTTCAAATGAGACAATTAAATGGCTCACTGCTGTCCTAAAAGCTAGTCCCACTCCTGGGTATGCTCTTCTGCTGCCAGCCTCATGCTGGCTCTGGCACTTGACAGGCTATAGAAACCTATTCACTTTAACTTAGCTAAGAACCAGCTCAGTGCAAGGAAGAACTGGGGGACAGACTTGACAGTGTAGTGAGCTGATTCAGCTAAATACTTACTCAGTAGGAGTTAAGGGTGGGCAGCTAAATACTCAACTAAGAGAGCTGAACCTACTCAAGAGATGCAGTGGAAATACACGGCAGAAGTTCAATCTTCCCCTTAGTTGGTGGCAAAGTTATACTGCTTCAGTCACCTCACAAAGCTTCACTGATAAATGTTAAGAGATGACTGTCCCACCTTTGCCCTAAGGTGAACTACTTCTGCTACCAAATATAAATAACTGAAATGAGATGTTTGCTGCCCTTACCTGATCCATCCTACATCTCTCCTCAAAGTGCAGATCTGTATTAGAGCATCAGCTAAGGTGTTTATATATCACCTTGCATAATTGTACCCTATTCTAATTATATAAAATTATTGACAATAAAGCAGACAGTATTTTCCCCAACATTAAAAAGCTATTTTGCAGTTATTTTAACCTCTTAGATCTTCTCCTGTAGACAAATACACTTAGAATAGCTAAAGCCTTTTTGAATCTGGTATTTCCCAACCTGCCGCTCTTAAGCTGTCAAATTCTGCCCATTTCCTCTGCTGAACTGGCAGACATCTCATCTATTATCTTCTACACACTTTTTCCTTTTTTTCAAATAACATCTAACCAAAGCACTCAGAAACTTGCTCTTTACCCATCTTACAGATCACCATGCAATTTTCTTTCCTGGGTATTCAGACTGCGAAGTGGAACTGAACAAAAGTCTGGTTCTAGACCATCCATTAGTTTTTACAGGATTCCAGGTTCCCTGGGCACACAGAAGCTCCTGTTATCAGGAACCCCATGAAGACAGTGCGGGCATGAGAAATAAAAAAAATGTTCTCCAAACCAGAACAAATTCACATTTTTGGTAAACTTCCCTATGTTTTTATGTTCTTGTATATGAACTTTAGGATGAACAAAATCAGAAAAGTGATTTTGACCTGGCAGAAACATAATCCTTTACATTTAATCTCAGTAGAGAAGCAAATCTGTCAGAAGCAAATGCTTGAAAATAATAAAAGATGGCATTCTAACAGGCAGTCCAATGATTCTGTGGTATTCCAAGAAATACCTAGTTGAGAAAAACTACCAATTTCAACAGCCAACTGTTAACCTTCCTATGCTTCCACGATTATGACTCTTCCTTGAACAACATACAATATTGCACATCCGTGACAGATTGTCTGTACCTAGAGTTTCCAGTAGGCGTGCATCAGGCTTCAAATAAAGAGTCAGGCTCAGAAAACGTAGTGCAGGAAAATCTCAGGGCATATAAAAGCTTGATATATGTGGATAATTGATAGCACACAAAATGCAATGGCCAAGAGCAGCACAGGCTGTTGCCAGAAGGCACACAGCAGCTTCACTACCGCTGCAGCATCTCTCCACATTGAATAGACAAGTATAGTAGATTCAAGGGAAATGGCAGGAAAGGTGGGAAGTTTTCCAGAACCAGATTTACTATCCAGCTATTTAAATAAACCTTGCATAAGATTAGGCATAAAGGGGTCAGTACAGGAACAATACGCAGCCTGAATCAGAATGTAAAAATAAAGCAGACTGCTTGAACATGAAATACAATTAGAACATCGCTATGGAGAGAATCCTTGCTTTTCTGCTACTGTGTGAGTTTTGGTATTTTCTAGAAACCTATAG
This sequence comes from Agapornis roseicollis, assembly GCA_002631895.1. Lineage (NCBI taxonomy): Eukaryota > Metazoa > Chordata > Aves > Psittaciformes > Psittacidae > Agapornis > Agapornis roseicollis. The sequence goes on along the minus strand of NDXB01015070.1, from coordinate 212,627 downwards.
TTCATTTGTTCCTTCCCCCACCTCTCTGCCTGTGGAAAGAGCTATAAAAATCTGTAGCAGGGAGAAAGAGAAGGACCGAGAGAGAGAGAGAAAGAGAGAGAAAGAAGAGAGATAAAAAGAGAGAGAGAAAGAGAAGAAAGAAAGGGTGAGAGAGAGAGGGGAGAGAGAGAAGGGGAGAGGGTGAAGGGAGGGGAGGAGAGAGGAGGAAGGAGAGCGGAGGGGAAGAAAAAAGAAGACAAAACAGGAGAAGGTAGTCTGTGATGCACCAATTATTCTGACTGAGTTCACAAAAGGTAAGCAATGGGGTATGGCTCTGAGCAGGAGCACAGACAACCCTGCCCACTCACCATCCCCACCACCCAGAACGGGGCTCTCTAGCAGTTCTGGTGATAGTCATGCCCTGACTGATAGGGCACCACTGAACCCAGCAAGATTATTCTGTCAGTCACCATGAGTGCTGCTCGTTCTCTGTCTTCTTGAAAGCTCATAGCGTCTTTTGGGTACCACCGAATTTCCAGGCTTCTTCTAACTAAAGACCAGGGTGAGTAGAAAAGGCTTAGAGAAGCCAAAAAGCAAGGTGGCCAACAGCCAATTACTTTGACCAGCCACAAAATTAACGTCTCCTGAGTGTCTCTCAGTGCTATTCATCAACTGTGGTATTTTGTTCCCACAGGGCTGTTAGGAATCAATGAGGTCTGTGCTGCAAACTGCTCCAGTAGTAATGCAGCAAGAGGAAAAAAAAAATACAGTAAAGACATTTGTGTCATGTGATAATATTCATTCCTCTGGATTTATTTTGTGCTTTTTCTCTCAGAATGACTACAAACTCACATAGAACAGAGGGCAGCTGAACTGACTGACAGCAAAGTAAACCATTATGGTGGGCTTGGTCACATTGTTATTGGAATCTGCTCTGAATCTCCTCGCTTACTAACAACAGAGGCAAAGATTCTGTGATAAAATCATTTAATCTAGTGACACTGGGTGGGTGGGTTTTGTTTGGTTTTTTTTTAATTTTTATTGTATAACTAATAACTCATTATTTAACTGTAATACAGCATCTAATTATGTAGTAAAGTCTCTACTGCTTCAGGTTAGGATTTGGGAAAATTTACTAATACAGTTAGTGAAAGAAGGCAAAATGGATGCCTAATTCTTGTGTGATGTTTTGAGGATTTTTGCACCTATAATTGCATATAGGTCTGGACTTGTACTTCTTTGCTCCTGCGAATCAAACAGATAGATGCCATTCCAAAGTATGCTACCAATCATGTGCAACACTTCCATGTGTGCAATGTCCTGCTTCCAAATGCTGGAATGTATCTGTACTCTTAGTTGGTGTCTGCTGTTTGATGGCCCTATAACTACAGATACTAAAACCCATGGAGTTCTGGAGTTTATGTGAAGTTTCTCTCAAACAGCTGGATCCTGAGTCCTTTGTTATATGAAGGCCAGATCACTGGTCCAGCGCCTTAGATGACAAACCAGATGACATGACTCCCTTGTAGCTCATTCATTACTAGCAGCATTATGACAGTAATCTTCACCTGAGGGTGGATCCCCACTACGGTAATCATTCTGCTCATTCAGAGGCAGTCTACATCCCAAAACTTCATATCTTGAGTTGCAAAGAAGAAACATGTACTCACAAGAGACATGATGTGTCCCAAGGTAAAAACAGAATCCACAAGGACAGAAAACAGCTCTCCATTCCTGCTCTGGTGCTCTGTGTATTATCTGGTGCATCTGCTAAACACACCAAGGCACTTACTCCATGGTGTATTTCTTCTGGGACAAGCTACTTAACTGATAGTTGTGAGTTAAAATGACAGTCAGCTTTTTTTTTTGTGCCTCATTATGTTTCTCTCTTTTCCACATTCATGTTAGATTCTTTCCATATTTAGTATTTGAAATTTTATGGAAATATTGCTAGTCAAGAGCTATACTTGTAAGAAGGTAAAATGAGGACAAAACACAGGGGACAGATCAGAATCTTTAATCTTTGCTGCTGCATGTAATTTATAAAATGTATTAATCTGGTTTCATTCATTTACTAAACCATTTTGCACTCCAAGTCTCTGCTGCTTTGCCTTCATTTTAACTGGTCCAAAGCAATTTGATTTAATGAAAAAGACTCATTTAGTAAGCACAGCAAGGAGGTTTAGCCCTCATACCTTTTTGTGTGAGATCCTGAGGGTCTGCCCCCTAAAGTTGTGGGGGAGTGTAAGTGGTAGTGTTAGACTTAAACAAATCAATTTCATTGCAGAGCTTTCCCTGTCATAATGATCGGTTTGCAGCACAAATCTCATTGATTTTTCACAGCCCTGTGGAAAAAAAAAAAAGCCCCAGTTGATGAATAGCATGTATTTAGGCACTTTGTCTAGCAGCAATAGCAGCATATAGAGAAGCATGACATAAGAATCATATACTGTGACAGAAACTACAGTAAAAAAGGTAACAAGCATAGCTTCCATGTGATTTAAAGATTTAAAGTACCGAGCGTTTCAGAAATGAATTGTCTGTGAAATGTTCAAAGGGTTGACTTGAGATCTGTAAAGCTGGAGAGAAGGAGGAATTCCCATTCTTCCCTTGGCTGCCCTCCATTCTGGGTCAATTTGTAGTCATTCTCACAGAAAAAGCACAAAATAAAACCAGAAGAGTGGATATTATCACATGACACAAATGTCTTTACTATCACTTTTTCCTCCAATTACCATACTAGTAGAACTCAAAGACTGCGCCCACCACTCCTCAAACATCAGGAACACATTGTGCAAATGTCATCAGGTGAAGAAGAAAGTTCTATTTCCCCAAGAGATACTCCCATAAGAAAAAAATGACAGACTTCATAACAAGTTTGCAATGCAAACAAGCAAGTTAAAAGCTTTAATGGTATAACTCAACACCATTTTAAGTGGGCAAAAGTGTTCTCTTATGTCCCATTGCTACTTTCTTTCTAAACTAGAGTATAATTACTACTCCAGTGAGAAGGTTTCTGTATCTGTAAGCAGGTATCAGTGTTCTGCTGAAATAACCATGCTCTGGTACATTTCCTTATAAAAACAGAGTAATTCCTGTTCTATGAAAACCATATTCATTGGTACAAGCACATACATATATGAATTCATGAATACACAGGACATACAATGTAGCCTCTTTGGTCGAGAAATTCCGGAATAAAAGAAGTTACAGATATGCAAGCTAGTATTTAGTTTCTGTGTTACGCATTATGCTTCTTTCAGGAGTGACTGGATTAGTGGAACCCTATGCAAGAAGATTGTTCATTTTCATGAAGACCTTTTAAGAAGACTTAAATACTGTGTTTGTAGCAGGTAAGAGTCACAGCAAGCAGCTTCGTGGCTTCAGCTCAAGAACATACTATAATGAGGAAGAGAGTGCAAACACATCTGAGCCTCAGAGGAAATGGAAGGAGTTTCTCAGGTTCAGACAGGACTGCACAGAGTTTCATGCAACTCAGAAATTCACCAAGTTGAATAAAAACTGCTCACAGGTTAAGACCTACCTTCAGACACACAACAGAAAACAGCAAGTTGCTCATAAACCTTTTATTTCCATTTTTCTTATATAGCCTTTTTTGTGGTGATCTTTCTTTTCTATTTAAGAAGTTAATCATTCCAGTATTTATTCAAATAAAGACTCACTTTCAGAGGTTAAAAAATTTTGGGTCTTTTTGGAGGAGTTATCTATAGGAAAAGGTCTAAGTACATGCAACTCAAAAGCAATTCTGTGTCCTGTTGGGTCCCTATTAATAATAATAATAATAATAGTAATAATAATAAGGCTCTAGAGTTTGGTCCTAGAGCCAAATCCCCTAATACACAGAAGCCAACAATTTTCTCGGATTACATACTTGCCACACATGTATGTAGTAAGTCTAAAACATTAACACAAATGAATGCTTGAAACCATGACCTGGCCTTTTATTCAGAAGGTAAGCTATTGTCAGATTTCATTTTACCACACTAAAGGAACAGAAAGCCCTGAGCAGGATCTCTGACCAGGAGCCAGGTAGGTAGCAAACTCTATGTGATTCCACAGTTGAAACCAACATTTCAGTACGACTAAATTCCTAAGACTCAGGACAGAAGCATCACATCTTGCCTGTTACTCTACAGGCTATCTTTAAAACATACAAATGAACAATAAGCTGCTCAGGTTCATGAAATGCACATGGGAGCTGAATGCTGGCAGAAGTCAAGCAAGTTCTCCTCCTGTAGACCTCAGGTATATGACTACACTGCTGTGATGTGCCCATGTTATTCCCAGGACAATACTAATATTTCTGCAAAAGGTTGTGTTATGTGAATGTACCAGAGGAGGGTAGTATTTGCTTGGGCATCTCTCTATGGCACTCTCTTGTGTTGCTTGGGAATGCCCTAAAATAGCAGATCAACTCCTGCACAATTTTGCTAATCTGCACTTCAATGATTTACTCAGTCTGAGAAGTGTTTTAGTTCCATCAAGTCTGGTATCATTTTTTTTTCAACCTTTACCTCCAGATGCCATCCAGTTTGAAAGAGTATATTGTGCAGTGAACCGTCCTCAGTTCCCCCAACCCCAAAACTTTTGATGGAAAGTTGATATTTAATGTACTGCAGGGTGTCTGCTCTCCCATTTTAATTTCAGGATATTTGAAGGCATCTTCAGCACACTAACTTCACCAAGTTGTGGGATTTATTTTTTTCTCCCCGATACTTCCTTGAAAGTCTGTCACCTCTCCCTGAAAAACTAGGAACAAGAGATACCACCTGTACTTCTGTAGAGCTCCCTTTTCCTTACTATGAAAGAACAAGACCACTTCTTATTCTCTTGTTTCCTTATTAAGAGGGAAGCTGGGTATTTTTGAAATCTCAGCAATTACAAAAGCAATCACAACTTTACAATCAAAATAAGATAACAACTGTTTAAACTAATTTACCATGCTATTTTACTCAAACAGGCAAAGGTTAGTGGCATGCTGAAATACAGCATTCCCATCACAGCAGCTAATGTTCTTTGCTTTATGCTGCTCCAGCAGCTGCAGCCCATCTATTTGTTTTATTTGGCCTTTTTAACATCTGCATAACTTGCATTCTTCAGATACTAGGTTACTTCTTTCTTTGGATGTGGGGGTGGAGAAAAGGGGAGGGGGGACAAAGCCCTCTAGTTTACCTGTTTGAAATCCACCCTACCCAAAGTTGGACACAGAGATTAATGTGCTTTAGATATTTTGTCTCCATGGGGGGGGAGGGGGGAAGTAAAACTTTTAGCCATTCACTTGTAAGTACACATTACAAAATTATTAGAAAGGAAATCCCCCAACAACCATGCATCCATAGCTCCAAAAGTACTCGTTCAGACAATTCCGATGGCTTAATGGAAGTTACACTCTATGAGGAGCTAGAAGTGTAATTAACAGATCGTCTCTGACCTAAAGTCTGCTAATTATTACACTTGGGTCCCTTAGAACAGTGATACCACAAGTAAATGGGCCTAAAACATGAAGGTCTCGCCACAGATACTGTTTATGGGACTAATGCAACCACTTTGTTAGGAGAAGAGCGAGTCAAACACCACCACCCAGAATTATTTGCTTTAGCTTTTACCCAGCTAGTACTCCACATAGGCTTCACTGTTTGCTCAAATGGTTTGTGACAAGTAAAGGAACCCAGAGGATAAGCATTAGTGACACTGGTGATGAAGGAAGCCAGGCAGTGAAAAGTTTGCAAGATAATAAATTTGATGTTATTTTCCATGGAATACAAACTAATTACTTCACCAAATCACACTAGTTCCTACCTCCAGTCATTATGAAAACCACAAATAATGCTCTAACCTGAAAGCCAGTACAATCCACTGAAGGAAAGCTCAAATGGGTAAGCTACAGGTAAGATTCAGAGCCCCTATAAACAAAGTTCCAGTTGAGTCTCATCCATTTATGTAATTTGTCTCACAAGTTCAAATACTGGTAGTTCACCAAGCCCCTAACACAGAAGGGTAAAGAGAGTAGGTGAAAAGCCTAAAGTTAGGGCAGGCAGTGCTACTCTCCAGTGCAGGACAGGCATATTATAGAAATAGAGAAATGGAGCTACTGCAACAGATGACATTTTCAGAAGCAGCCAAGACTAAATAGTACACCAAATTAAAATGTGTAAGAAAAAAATAAATGTGGTTATTTCCCATTATGATACTATCACATGAATTTATTCAAAAATGGGCTTTTATAATGGGCTTCAATTTCTTTCAAAGTTATATCTCTTTCCCAGGTAGTCACCAAGATCAGATTATACAATCTCTGGCCTTTTTTTACACATTGCAACATTCATTAAGAACCAATGACTCTTGACCTTGGGTTAAGAAATCTAACTGAAGCGGGTTAGACTGTTGACCTGAAATGAGTAACGCTTAGTTGCTCCATCAATACATTAAATATAAGTCTGAAGAAACATTTATATTTTTCCAACTATATCAGCTGACCTAATTAAAACCCCTCTACCTACAAATCTTGCTCTACCATTTAGAAAGAAATCCCTCTGCCTATTCATTTTTACACTAAGTAATACCTTTAAATTCCTGAAGCAGAGAAGCATCAAACCAAAATTGTTTCTTAAGTGATTTATTTCTACTTTTTTTCCTAGCATTACATTAATGAATAAATATCTCCCCGAAAGGAAGACAGTAACTGGGTGAAGGCATTACAACTGCTCCTGTCTTTTTTAATCTGGTAAGAAGGTAATGCTTCAAAGATCTTTGATTTCTTATAGGCACAGGGGACTTTGAAAGAATCCAAGAGAAACTGGTAGACACTACTGAAAATCATCAGTAACTGCAACAGTCTTGTGGTTTCATCCATTAGTATCTTCTGTCATCTAGGAAGAGTGGGTGAATACGACAGACATTTCAAAAACCATTTTGCATACCTGCCCCTTCCCTCCAAACAGCTGGTCTCCATGCATCTAAGAGCTGGATAAAGCTCAAAGAACTCTTAGGTAAATGAAAGGCTATAGAAACAGGCCAAACTGTTTCCCTGCTTTAAGGACATTTTGCTAGGAAACTGGGGAAGTAAAACCTACTACACCAATCTAACAAAAGACCAGAAAAGACCAGTCACAGGTAAACTGCTTGAAGTTCTCTACATTTGTAACTAAAGAATTCTCTGTTTGGGAGAAGTTATTAGAGGAAGACAAAAGAAAAGAAAACAGACAGATACATGACTGCAGAAGGAATTTATCTGGACCATTTAAAGGACAAACCTAAATACTGCAAGTGAGCTGCTGCCTTCATAATGGAAATACAAGCCAAGTCTCACCCACAAAAAAGACACCCAGCTTGTATTTTGATATAAGCATTAATTCTTTTGCACTATTATACAATATTTTTTACTTTCCTCTTTCTGAGGAGACTATTTCTAAATCAACTACAATCTCATCTAGTTGCAATGTCTTGATATACAAAAGGTATGAATGGTTTTGATTCAATTAGTTCCATTTCCTATCTCTTTTAGCCTGTTTGATTACATGCAAAATACTGCCAAACTCATTTAACCAGTCCCTCACCACTCCATTGGGGAACACATTAGCTACACTTCTGTTAAGCAAAGGCACAAAGCAGTCTGATGAGCAGTAGAGTGTCAGACAGCCACTGATGTTATAAATGCTGTTTTATTATCATGGCAGCAAGTCATGCTACGAATTGCAATAAAATCCGTTAACATTTTATTCAAATTCATGGCTGTATTAGGTCAAGTGCTTGTGAATAAACTCTAAAGGATGGAGGACTGGCTTTAAGACTGTTGTTACCAATTGGTTACATTTTAATAGATTTATTATTCAGCTCAAATTGTAGAGCTGTGACTTAATTTCATTAGGGACAAAATGTTTGTAAGATAAGTTTGAACATAGCAAGATGGAGAAAAATAAAAACCATGTCTATGTAAGTATCCCTAGAGTCATCAGCACCACATTAGATGGGGATGCCACTGAGGTAATAGCGATGCCATGCCATACATATACTTTACTGCATTAGTAACCATGTTTTGCCACACAAAATGCAAACAGTGTTACTGATATAAGCACTTACGATCTTCAAATATAATAACCAAAAGCAGATACATTTGTTTCAGATAAAATTCTTGTAAATACTGTTTTTCCTTAACAACGTGATACAAACACAGCATCTGTATTTCTTGGATTCTGAATTTGAAAAGGTTGTCAGCTCCTCACAGGATAACCAATTCCCTGTTTTTCTGATCTTCATGCTAACCAGTTTGACAAAAGTCCTATTGAATCTACTTATGGAATATATCTCATAACATAAACATTCCAAGCTCTACAGAAGGATTCCATTTGTAACTCAAAGCAGTGTAAAAACAAGAGTTAATTGCCTGTACAAATATTTCATGGTAGTGTTTACGTAATCCACAGTACATTAAGTACCAGAGTTGTGCTCTACTGATAGGTGAAAGAACAACTTTGAAAGGCAACTGCATTGCCAATTAGCTTTCAACAAATATGTACACAAGCTGTGCTCAGCTTCCTCATTCTCCCCAGACTGCCTGCTTTTATAGTGGTGAACTCCTTTCTACTCAAGTACCCAGTTAACTTGCACTGCTGGAACTAGGGAAGATGGCATACTGTATTCAGAGTTGCAACCTCCCAAATTCACAGTTTAAGATCGTGATCTTTGATCAAAGCCACACACCAGCCATAGGGATTGAACACAAAACCTGAGCAGGGAGGAAAAATGCATTTTTGTTACGTATGCGCTACTGCAGTTAGTTCAAAGAGGATGTCGGGTTGTGTGTATCACTCAGACACACACACAAACATCCCAGAAGCTCCAGCTCCTGGTGCCGGTCCTCCTCAAGGAGGCTGAGCCAAGAATATGTACACCTACGTGCATGCTCTCTGCCGCAACACCGTGTTTTTGCCTGACAGAGCTGTACACAAATTAAGAAACAAACCCAAGTTCACAAAACCGCATAAACAGATTAATGTTTGCAGTCTCTGGGTCTATCTGCATGGTGCTGCACCCAGAAAACTGGACTTTGTTTGTTTTTAACTCAGGAAACTTTTGTTTTTAACTGAGTCTTGCACCTATGACACCATGTTGCTTTGCTTTGGCTACCCAGAATCTGTCACTCTATGCTAGTTTGAGTATCACTGGACAACAGTGTGCAAATCCTTGAATCCTCCTCATAATTCACTTTGTAGATTACTGCTAGCAGTGTAAAAAGAACTGTTCTGCAATTAGCTTTCCAATAAATGCTAAAACATAGTTTTCTGCAGTGCTTCCAAGGTTTCAGTCCTTTTAATAAAATATTTTTACACACCCTCCCTCCCCCCAAAAAAAAAGGAGCTATTGTTGCAGTTATGAGGACAGAAACATTCTGCAGAAACATGAGAGTCAGAAGAATTCTGGAATTGTGCTTCATAAATTCCTTTAACTCACATAAATTATGTTATATAAATTGTGATTTTGATAATAAGGCAGCTGAAAATAAGTCTAGTCTTGTAAGTTGTGTGGGTGTATGGTTATGCTTATGTAAGTTAAGGTATCCACATTACTTTATATGTTTAAGTATGCTTTTGTGGACATTTATGCTCCCTATGTGCACGTTTTGTTTCAGTATTTAGAAAAAATATCACTATGCCATACTGTGTAAAGCTTGTGAAATCTTTCTGCTAGGTAAAAGTAAACAAAGCCAGTTTTTCAGCTAGTACCTTCATGCTATTAAACTGCCTGAAAAGAGATGAAGAAGACATGGTGAGGCATGAAAGTACAGCTGAGATCTGTGTGGCCTTGCTACTGGTGATTTAGAAAAGCAACTTCTTTTCCATTTTCTATAAAGTGGTTCACATCTGGACTCTGTCACAGACAGCCTAAAGATACCAAAGAATAAACAACTGTTCCTTTGACTCATCTATGTGTGATGGACACTTTAACATACTGAAAATCTGTGGGCCTTTTATCTACTAATGCAGTGTGTTGCACGAATAATCCCCCCACACACACACTTTTTTGGTTGGTTTTTTCAATTATTCTTTTCAAAATACACCGCTCTCAGATACTGTATGTAACCAGTTGAGGATGTCCATTTCCTAGAGTGGCTTATCTGCCCAGTGATGTTTCACCTTCCTCAAACATGTATTTGACCTTCTGTTGAGGGGCAGAGGATATGACACACATTTCACCAAAACTTAAATCTACATTCAAATGCAGCAGTACTAACAAACAACTCGGCCAGCCTGTATAGCTCAGCACATGTAGCCTGAGCAAACGAACTCCTCCTTGCTCCTCCTGTGTGTGACTGGCTGCTGCCTCCAATTAGGGAGGATGAGAAACTGCGGTCTGTGAGCTGCTGAGCTCACATAGCACAAGAGGTTTCAGCACCTCTTCACTTGAGAGGGGAGCAAACTGAATACAGTGCCATTTCCTCCAACAAAACCACATCTGTTCATGTGCCTTTATGGGGATTTTTAACAAAGGGCTCCAAAGCCCAAATTCAGCCATAAGTAAGGAAGGGGATTTCAAAACTAATTTCTGATACACTTCTCCCAGATTACGGAGGCCTTGGTATCAGTAATACACCCATACATATGGTGGGTTAAAGAAAGAAAGAAAAAAACCTAAATACTGCTTAGAATACAAATGACTCTGAATTCATTGCTATAGAATGAAAATAAAAAATTGAAAATACATATGGTGACTACATTAAATTAATTACTAAAGGAAGGCCATATAGAAAAAAAATAACTCACAGGAATAATACAAGCCTCCCAAGAAGCTATGTTATCTTTACATCACTTTTAAAGTTTCAAAATGTGTGTGTGCATACATGCTTCTAAATAAACATACAGCTTCACATATCATACTGCACTATCTCTTAAGTAGTCAGATTCTTTTATTATTATCTCTGATTATTCACACACCAAAATATGTTGCTCTGGTTTAGCTTACACTTAGATGTACATAATCATTATTTTCCATGATAGCACTTCAAAACTCCCATGTCCTTCTCTATACACGATATGCATTAGACCTTTCCAATTACATCAACTGCTGGTTTATTTGTTTTATTCCTGTGTAATGATGGCACAACTTGTAAATGATTTATCTAGAACTAGCCATGCACCAAATTGCATTTCCTCCTCCTATAGAAAGGTCAGAAGATGAACAAAAGATTTAGGCTGCTGCTTTTAAATAAAACATACCAGTATCATTCAGTCTGTATTTAGTACCTGTTTTCTTTACTTTCAACCTTTTTCCCCCCCTAAATTTCATTTTCCTCTATGTTTGTGTACCTGTCATGTTTATGATCTTTACCATTATTATAGTGGGTAAAACAAAAAGGGAAGGCAAAAAAAAAAAATCATACAAGAAATGTAAACATTTCCAGTCTCCTGTCACTCTCTCTAATCATTTAGAATGCTATAAATTCTGATTAACTAAATACCTAGTGATATCATGGGAGGCAGCCCTATCNTCATGTTTATGATCTTTACCATTATTATAGTGGGTAAAACAAAAAGGGAAGGCAAAAAAAAAAATCATACAAGAAATGTAAACATTTCCAGTCTCCTGTCACTCTCTCTAATCATTTAGAATGCTATAAATTCTGATTAACTAAATACCTAGTGATATCATGGGAGGCAGCCCTATCCATGTATCTTGACATTTTTAAGTGTTGCCAAATTTCTCTTTTTGCTATCACTGTTAAAGAAAATCCTCAAATACACATACACAAGAAAACTAACTCCAAACCCACACAAAACTGATTTCACAAAAGGCCACACTACTTACTCATTTGCAGACCTGCACCTCCATTTGCAATCCACCCCTAGTTGGAAAAGTCCAAGCACACAAGAAATGTCAACCTTATTCATCCTTAAATATTTTCCTCCATTATTCAACACATATTTATTAAATGGAGGCCACTGCCAAAAGATGGGTAGGATAACTGTGTATAATGTAAGGGCCCTTTCCATCTTTACATTTCAACTGCATAGAATTTCAGAGAACTATTCTGTTTTCTCATGAGAAACAAAGTATTCCTATGATGATGCAGGAAGAGCACAGAGGGGAAAGGAATCTTTGTAAAATGCAAATCCAACGGTAAGGGAAAAATGATAGAAAACTTTGTTGTATATTAAGCATGCTCACATGATTTAGAAACTTCAGAGTTGTGTCAAGTTTTACAGATAACACAGTACCCTACCAAATCCTTAACAGCCAGAAAGTGTGCAAACCACGTGAACCAAAGTTTTTTTCTGGTAGTTCATTAGCTGCCTACCAGCTCACAAACACAACCGCCTTTCAATCCCACACCACTCTTCTTCCCCCCCGTCCAGAGCCACAGCCAGCTTTTCAGGCAGCATCCCTGTCTGCTTTCATGTTGATGACAAGGTAAATATCATAGCATGCCCTTAAAAACAAACAAAAAAAAAACCACTCAAAGCCACACAGTTATGCACCTCACCTCCTCTAGATCTGAAATAAGCTTACATACATATAATACATTTAAGATGTATCCTAACAGATTAAAGCCAGTGTTGCTTTGATTTAGCTTCCTGCTTCCCAACTTCACCACTGCAAAGGATGGAATTACCCCACTGTAAAAATATTGGCAAGGAGGATCTGCACCAAAACAGAGGCTGCCTAGGCACACGCTGCTCCGTCCCTGACATTGATGTGCATGTGGAGTATCAGGCATGTTTTCTTCTTCCAAACTTAGTCCCCCCTCGATCCTGTGCTAGCAGGATTCAAAGACAACTTTCCATGTTGTGACACACAGCAAGGTCCTGAAATGGGTCACCAGCTCTATCCCCAGCAGCTGCCATCCAACTGCTGCAGTGCAGGCTCAAGGCTGGGGCTTCAAAGCAGGAGCCTGGCTGCCAGCGCTGGGCTGCCAGAAGTAACCAAAGCTGGATGGGAAACGTCAGGGTTCTGCCTCTCTGATGGAGTGACCCCCACGGCTTTTACAAGCAGGTCACAGGGCAAAAATCAAGGGAAGGAGAGTGAATGGCAAGAAGAGCAACTGCTGGCTGCAATGATTTCATGTTCCTTCTATATGCAATTAGTAGAGGGAACAGCTGATTTTTAGCACCCTCAGTCTTCCATGTTTAGTTGCATTTTCTCTTCAACTTCTCCTATCTTAAACAAACAAAACCACACAGAAAATAAGTAAGTAAATAAATAAATAAAATACACCTTTATTTGTGAGGGGAACTGCTTTGCTTGACTGCCAGAACCAAGAGTTACACTACGTTTCCTGAATTTTACCTGATTTTATGATGCACTGCATCATTTTTAGACTTAACATTCGAATATTGATAATACTGATCTCTAGATGTGCTTATTTTAGAACAGTCTGGGCTAATTCTGAAAATGGAACAAAACTACTGAGTACCATAGATACAGCTCAGTTCAAATCCTGTGCTGGCTCTTCTAAACTGGTATTTGAAACCATACACATCATCAATATTATGGATTAATATTGACTTCTGCTCTGCAGCTCATAGTATTTCTCCAGTTGTATTTAATAGTTATTACTAGAATTATCTGCATTTTAATTTTTCAGCATTCATATTTTTCTACTATTCTCTCCAACAGATTTATTTATTTTATTTTCTTGGCCCACTGCCCTTCCTCACATTGTCCATAATCCATGGAGAAGAGATTGCTGATGGCATTATCACAGGCAAACAGAATGAAGCTAATGGTAACAGGCGCTCCTTGCTAGGTAATTATTACAGCAGAAAGAATGCAAATGAGCCCTAATCTATCTCACACAATAGCAGAGGTCTCCGATTTGCATTAAACCTTTTGCACCGTCTCCCAGGTCGGGGATTCTGCAGATAACAACGCATCTGCAACTCGGGCTGCCCCTGCCTCTCCCGCCGGGACTAAATAGTGCCCCCAGCAGGTACAGTTCTGCCTGAATGACTTTCCCTTCCCCCGATATTGCTCCGGTCCCTTTCCCCCCTCAGCTTTGCTTGAAGAAAAAAACAAACCAACCAACCTAGCTAACCGGGCATGCCATTTTGGTTTGATTCATGTTTACAATGAAGAAGCAGAAAGCACTGCTTGGTAATTATAAGAGGGGAACAGACATCAGGAAATCCATCCTATTCCTAGCTATGTCATTTACTTGCCAGGGGACTGCAGGGAAATAACTTTGCTTTTCTGTGCATCCATGTGTTCAGCTAGAAATATAGGGTTGACATATGCACTGGCCCAATAGATGCTTTCATTTTACAGTGGCATCTACTGAACACTTTCAGAAATTAAATGCTAGACTTTGCTTAGATCTAGGCTGAGCTCATGATAAGCTATCATCCTCCAGAAGAACCACTGCCTAGATCTCAATTCTCCATCTGCTAATAGGTTGTAAAGAATGACATTCTTTTCCAGCACTGTGTCTCGCTATAAAAGAACCTAAACTAACACCTGCCAGAGGAGGCTATGCTCAGTGCTCACAAAGGTGTCTGCCCACTAGCAGGCCTTATAAAAAGGTGGTGTAGGAATTACGTTTCAGCTGGTCTGATCACTGGTGACATCAGTACAAAACACCATTTTCTCTTCAGTTATGGCTTGTTTGGATTAGGAGCATGGGAGTCAAATATACTGAACCCTTCCAAAGGAGTCCCTAACTTGGAAGCAAACCTAGCGTGCAAGGTGGAAGTCTTTTCCCAACACAAATGCCTTCTTGAACACTCATTTTCTTCTTAACATTTTTTTGCAAATGAGACAAAATACAATAATACTTTATTTTGAAAACTGATCTTCAAGAATCAGAAAATATCTGCCACAAAAATGCTTTTTCTGTCTATTGACAAGACAACAGACTACACCAAGCTCTCTATAGATAGCTAAGTAGCTTCTCAGCACATTAAAAAAAAATAACAAACCAAAACTATACACACTGTGAGGAATGATTTTGAAATCAAGATGAACCACCAAATTCAGCTGAACATCATCACTACTAGAGTCCTATCCAGAGATGCATAGTCTTCTACAGCAGGCCTTGAGCAGGACACTGAGGGAACTTCAAGAGCCAAAAAATTCAAGCAGTCACCAGAAACCAGCACAGTGTCACAAGACTGAATGTCACCACTCTCAATTACACCATTCAGATACATTAACCATCCATTGCATGCACTCTGGAGACAGCACCACGTTTTCTTTTTTCATCTATGAGAGATTTTTCTTGCTTTCCAAATTTACCAATGCCAATACTGGCAAGCAGCTCCTCTGGAAATTGGCTGTATTTTTAAAGCCCCAATAGCTGACTAAATTGGGTAAGTACTCTAAGCATAGTCCCTCCTAAACTATTGCCAAAAATTAACAAACGGTGGTGGTTGTTTAGTTTTGGTATTTGTTTGGGTTTGGTTTTTGTTTGGGTTTTTTTTTGTTTGTTTGGTTTTGGGGGGTGGGGTGTTTGGTTTCTGTTTTGTTTTGTTTAAAAACCCCAATAGTTAAAACATCCACAGCTACAGAAAGGTCTATAGTGTTTTAATGCTATGTTACAAGTTAAACTTTTCAATAATGAAAGTTCTGCAGATTTCTATCTCATGGAGTAGTAGGTGGGGTCGTGCTACTTCTTTATGCTTCTTTATTAATGGATTTTGCTATGCTTGTCTCTAAATCAGACTAATAGGTTGCTAGGATCTTCAACCAACAGCCGTATTGGGCACAGGTACTATATGGTACAGTCATTACATGTAAACAACCAGTAGCTAGTTAAAAACCAAATGTACTTATATTTAAATTATGGTCTGGCTCCATTTTGATACTGAGATTATCTGAAAGGATCTTCTCCCATTCGCACTGATATTTAAGGCTCCTGCCGCTTGGAAGGACTGAGGTGGTGCAAAGCTATGAATGAGCAACCTTTACATCAGAAAAGAAAAAGCTGTCTTGCACTGATTAGTTCACGTAAAATAAAGGGATTTTCATTCAACTTACTCATAAAGCTGCAAACATTTTCCATGTAATCTTTGTGCTAACTTTCCACTGCTAGAAAGCATTTCATTCCGAATACTGCAGCAGTACAATACAAGAAGGGGGTATTTTTAATTCAACAAGGAATGACAGGTATCAGAATGTACAATTTCTTACATTGCGAAGATGCTCAGGTCCAGACTTACTGCTGATCTCTAAGCTGCTCCTCCCTAGTGACCAGTTACTAACAACAGCCTACTGGCACCATTTTTATACATGCATAAAAGCCTTCTTCAAATACAAGTGTACTTAATAGAGAGCCTCAGATGCTCACCCTCACTTGAAAGTCAGATTACTGCACTCGTTAGACCTGTTGTTAGCATCAGGGCAGAGGAAGTCAGGTGGGACAGCTCAAACCAACTTCACTGCTACCTGAACACACCCAGATGACTGCCTGAAGTGGACACAACCATCTCACACCTCCTCCCACCTGCAGACCTTGGGGAACAGGGGCCACAGATGTCTCTACAGGGAACTACTGCTCACACCATCACCTAACCATGCACTTCAGGATGGCTCTCACATTAAGCATTAACTCAATCAGTTCAGCTCTGTTGCCGAGTAGCCAAATATTTACAAGGTTTTTAGAAAGTGCTACATTAACCTCATCCTTTCTGTGTGAAAACAAGTTCCACGATTTCTTAATCTATTTTGTGTACTCAGAAGTTACAAGTCTGAAGCTTTCAGACTCCCAACACAAAGTTGTTAGAGAGGGAAAAAAAAAATCCAAACAGGAAAACTAAGAGGGACTCAATGCATACTGTAGACAAAATATTGGCACCACACACAGTGCTGGCAAGCAGAGCAGCATGCTGTGTTCCTAAGGGAGATAGCAAGTTAAATCCAGCTCCTAGAGCTGGTGACTGCAACCTCACCTGAACAGCAGCTTTCCCTTTGTCAAGATTGTCTCTAGGTCATTTTATGGTAAAGACAAAAATTGCCAGTGTGTTTTCAAGTATCTCAGCAGCTTTTCCTCAGCCATTCTCACCAGCCTTTTGAGAGTTTCCCTCTATAGCAGCATTCCCCGTTTCAGGGATTCAACCTTTCAACTGAAGCATGCGAGATCACTTATACTCTTGAAATGGTGGAGCTGCCAGCCTCCCCTTTGTTGCAAAGGGATTTACACTTGAATGGCGGTGGGAAGCACAGTCTTTTAAGGAAAGGCTGGTGGGGGAAGGCAATTTACTTGCCAGCATCCTATTCTCACATCAGTTAATCTACCATTTCAACTTCTCCTGTTCACAGAACTGCAGTAACCTTATCACATTGCTGATTTGTAAGAAGTTTGCTGTGAGGTGACCTTTATGAACTTTGAGTTTACTTCAAAAGGGATCTTTATACACAGTCATAAGTGAAGTTAATTTCAAGCCTAAATGTGGACATCTACATTAATTTAGTTTAGCCTCATGTAAATGGCTTCACCATTCCACAAAGCTTTCCTTATTAAGTAATTCACTTAATCTATGACTTTTTAGCTATTTCCCACTATAGCCCTGCATTGCCATGCATATTGTCGCACATCTGATGGCTTCTACAGCTTTTCAAGAGACACACTGGGGAACACTACAACAGCACAGGTGCACTGTTGAGGGTAAAGGATCATTTGAACAAGAGTAAGCAAGTCTGCTCCAGTTCAGTCAGTGACATGCTTGGCTTTGCCACTCCACCTAAATATATACTAAAGTAGCATCTCCGTGGTGCATTTCCGAAGTTGCAAATTGGTAGATAACTACCAATTGCTTTCACGCTATGTGAGCAGTTACCAGGCGGTATCATACTGCTGCTTTTCAAACAGCATCACACTTGTAAATCCGCACATGGTTTTTGCTTGCTTGCTTGCTGTGTAAGCATAAAGCCTGCTAACTCAAAGAAAAATAGTATCACCCAAAGTATGAAAGTTGGCAAATGCTAGTCTCTGGCACAGAGAGATCTGCAAGCAACATTTCTCCTTCTGTTTTTAAAATGTTTTTAAAATACCTGCTTCTGATTCAATTCAGTTGCCTGCGTTGTAAGTGTTTCACACACTGAAACACAGAGAGCATGGCCTGCAGAGTGCAGCAAGGAAAAGGCTATCACACTCCAAAGCTGGTGGCAAACCACAGGCCTCATGAAAACCACATCTGCCAGACACCAAATATTTTGCATTATGTTTACTGCTAATAAAGCTGCTTCATTAAAAGCAGCTTATCATTTTATCTAGTCACTCTGATTAATTAACCTCTGGTTAGAACGAATGAGCACTTGATTTGAGGATTCTATTAATGTGACACTGGTGAACCACCACTTGCATACTTCCATCCTTTTACTCTTCATTCTCCTTATACTAAGTGTCTTATTAGGCCATTTGGATTGACACCCCGCTATCCACTAAACATACCACAAATGCTTTTATAGAGAGGTGAGAAAGGAAAAGTTGCACAGTCCAAAACTCATCCAAAGCTCTATTTCCCTGCTGGAATATGCAGATGGATACCATCTACTTCTCACTGTAACTTTGATTACAAGCTTGGAAAGAAGGAGCCAAGGAAATACACTGGGCTGCTGGGAACAGGGAGAAAACAGTACCATTAATACAGACAACTCATTTGTCTTTCCAGAAAAAAATGATTTTAAATATGAAGCACAAACAGCAGTCAGTTCCATCAAAAACCCAACTTTCTTAGACAGCGAAGAACTTTCTCCTAGCCAAATGCCATGTGCTGTATATGAATAAAGACAGCTTCTGCTACAGTATATGCCTACAGATTTCACAGTTGCATATGAACGCCAAAATCTCAAGTTCTAGCAGCAAAATCATATGTCACCATTATTTAGCCAAGCATCTGAAGACTGAAATACATCATAGCTGCTCATTTTGCTGGCTAACAGTGCTTTGCTTCATATACCAAATTTTCATCTCTATTTAACTGATTTCATGAATGTCACAAATACTCAAATGTGTTTGGGAAGAAAAACCAAACAAATAAAACCCTCACACAACACCACCCCACCACCTTCCCTTTTTTCTTCCCTTTTTCTTCCTTTATCTCCCCTGGGAAGTTAAGCATCCATTCTTTTGCAACAATGCCCACAATGAAGATGGAAGGATCATTAAGCCTAAAATCTTAACAAATTCATACAGTGGAGAAGAAGGTGAGAGGAAGGGGGAATCTAAGTCCTGGAGTCCTGCTGGGTCTAAGTACCTGTCCCATCATGGCAAACCACAGGTAGAATATTACTGAAGTGACTGGAAACTTTGTATTTATGCCACAAGCAATTTAAAAGGTCTCTTAAAAGAGGAGAGCCTGTTTAGATTATGCAACACAGACTATAAGCACAAGCCTGAATTTCATGGTTCAGCCAGGTAAGGCTGCACATGGGAGGGCACCAAAGATCTGGTTTACATCACACAGCAGGGCAGTAAGTGACCGAGAGTCACTGATGCACTTCATCTGGCTTTTAAGGCCCCCAGAACCAGATCAAAAATGTTTCAGACTACAAAGCAGTTTCCAGTATAAATTTACCCCGCGCCAGTTCAAATCTGTACAGAATTTTTCAGACAAAATTTCTTTGTAACACAAGGCTTCCTGTAGGATCAAGTACCTTCTGTCCTGCAGCTAACATGATGCCAATGCAACTCTCGGTTGTAATGCCTGGGCTAACCAGAGTGTTCCCATGTGGTAAAGCCAAAAGGGATGAGACAGGACCATGATCCCTGCTGCCACCACCACCTTGGCAATAAGTAGCACCCAGCTCTCTCAACACCCCTGGCAGCATCACATTTTCTAGACCTTAAACAATGCATATACCTGACACAGTAGAAGAGACACAAACTGTAAAAGATGGTTTTGAAACATCAACTCATGATTTTGGGTTCATACTTTAAAATACTTGGTTTAGGGGAGAAAAATTCAGCTAGCTTGATTTTTGTTATTAATTTTTTTGAATGGGTATATTATTGAAACATATATGGAATTCACAAGCATCATCACATAGCTGAAGGATGGAGCAACATGCACCCAGATGGGCTGTTCCCTAGCAGAGGAGAACAGGTTTCACTTCTAAGTGAATCTGGCAACAAACCAGATCTTTTTCTCCACTGCTAACTTCAACAACATTCACATCCAATTTGGGCCTTCCAGCTTTCTTTTTGAGGGACCAACAGGTAATATAAGCAAAAGCAAACTACCAAAACCTGCCACCTACATTAATATCCTGTGTTACACTTCGCTCCCCTCAGCCACTAATAATGGATTAGTGCCACAGGCTCTTTCCAAGAACTCCTTCTTGTAGACTCAGTTCATACCCCCATCACTCCACCGCAGCCAGAATTCTGCCTAGCAGGCCTACAAAGCTTCAGAGAACATAAGCAGCCACCTCAGCGCTCAGGGCAATTACTTACTCACCAGGGATGATGGTGGGTAGTAGGCGCATAGCCTCCAGAAGCATCCTTTCAACCCTTGTGAGTGGATGCAAGGAACAGTTGAATAATGACCCAACCACAGTTCTTTCGGGTGTTGAAGCAGGGAAGGAGAGGAGACTGCAACACAAGGGAGCACACCACTCCACGTAGGACTTACTCTTAAAGAAGTAAACTCAGTTTTATGTTAAGAAGTAGGTCTGTACACATCAAACATGATAACTGTGAGGAGTACTGAAAACCTCATGCCACTGAGGACAACTGAGGCAGGCAGGCCATACTGCTGGAGAAAAGCCAACTGCCCCAGAACTAGATCTGCTAACACTGAAGAACTGAAGGGTTTTAACCAGCAACAACAAATGGTCATTGCCATAGCTACATGACATGGAAGGAGGGGTGGGGGATGTAGGCAGTACCTTATAGCCCTCCTTACAGATACAGACGCCCTGAGGCAAGCCCTTGCAGTATTTTCACCACCTCTCTTCACAACCCTATTCACTTATTCTCTTCCTGGGACCTATGAAGTCTGCCTTCAGAAAAGGGCTGGCACAAAAAACTGAAAGGGTAAAAAAGTTGAACATCACAGCTCTTACTACCATTTTAACATAGCTTCTTGTGCTTATATATGCCAGATTTTTACTCTGCTGCTTAATATTTCTTAGACCTTGTCTATGCAAGAAATTTAAGAACAATTTCAGCTCTGAACTCTCTACTTTGTGCATTTAAAACCTTCAAAGATGTTTAAAACCATATTTTTGGGGGTACAAAATAAAAAATTAAGTACACACCACACAGTAAACAGATTCTAAACATAAAAATAACCTGGGAAAAAAATGCACTGCTGGGATGGAAATTGGTTTTCTTCTCCAATAAAGTTTTTGAGATTTAAATCTTCTCCATATCAGAATTAAAAATTAAAATCTGTAACCTTCATGAAATGAAAATCAGAGAAATATCAAAGGTTTCATTAAAAAACAAGAGAGCACAGGCTCATTAACACAGAAGTTAACCAAGTACTTAAAGGCCTTAAGCAGTGGTAAAGTCCTGGTTTAAACTGGGAGTCAGTTAAGGCTTTGCAAACTGAGGACTCTGGAAGAACCTGTCATTCTCTCATAAGGTGCAATATAACTTTGACAGACACTTCATTTTACTGAATTCAGTCACCAAATGAGAAATTCTAACCTCAAACTTATCTCAAAGGATTTGAGGGGGATAAAAAAATCCACAACTTGAAACAAACACCTTGTTGAAATGCTCACAAAGGCTCACAGCTATGATCTTGATTTATATATGAAAAGTAAAATACAAACAATCAGGGTAGCTTCCCACTGACAGGTAGTTATTACAGGATGCTGCTTAACATACAGACTGCCACCCACCCGAAATGCTAGCTAGCAGCAGTATCACCTTTCCTTTGGAGATGGTTCAGGTCGATACAAACAAGAGAAAGGAAAACGGGGAAATAATGAGGGAAAGTTCTTTCCAAGAATCAGTGCAAAATCGCAATTCTAGATGCACTGCTGAGAAACACATCGTCTGAAACAAACCCGGCAGAGGTATGGTTGCTCTTTCAAGGAACAAAAAAATTGCAAATGATCTTTGCCCAAATTTAGTTAGAGGAAATGGGGGAGGAAAGCACAGCATTAAAGGCAGCAAACAAAACATGGCAAACTGTGGGCCACTAGCCAGACTGCTCTTTCATTGCCTTGTCCCTATCCTGAGTCTCCCCTCTGTTGTGTCTTCCTTCAATACTTCCAGTCAAGGATGGGGTATAGGACACACCACAGAATTATAGAATCCTCCACCTCTCCTTTACCTGCTCTAGTCCCAACACATGGGCAAGAATTTCCTTTTGCTTTGGTTCTCAAATTTCACTATCACATCCTGCCTCTCCTCCCAAAGCTTTTCACCCTAAGGAATAGTCTGCATGATTGCATTTGATAATACAGACTCTGCTGCTTAAATACCGTATATCTGCCTACAGTTAAAGCATGTTTTACAAAGGTACCATAAAGGAGTTTAGCAACATACATTTCCTGGGCACTCAAGTCACTGCAGCAGCTGGAAGGGGACCCTGTCCCACATGGGGACAGTTTCCCTCTCCTGGCAAGGACAGAAAGGAGAGCACAGGAGTAAGGTGTTTGTGCTGGAGTTGCTCCCAAACCATGGCTTTATCTTTGGAGGGACAATCCATCTGACATGTTGCAACTCAGGAAGCATGAGTAGGAGAAGAAGGAGCAGCAGACAAGGAATCCCCTCCAAATTTCCAAGTGCCATGTGAGAGCGACAAACAGATGCATCCAGCCAGACAGAAATGGCAGTGGGCTTTGCACAGCCTTTCAGCTCAACCTATGAACTGAGGAGGGCACTTATCTCTGCTGCACATCACTGCATAAGACGCATGCTGGGAGGAAGACAGCAACAACTGATGCCCACAATCCCGCAACACAGCTTGCAAACCTTGTGCTTCCCTCATTCCTCAACCCAGGGAGTTTAAAGGCATTCAGAAACGGCACAAAAACTCAGCTGGAGCTAGAAATCTTAATAGAAGCTTTCCTCCAGGCCTGCAGTTCAGCCAAGCCTCCCACATCTCAGTGTGCCCCAAAATTCTGTGTTCAAAGGCATTTTACAGAGCCTTCACTTGTCTGGGAGAAAACAGGTTCAGAAGCCACAAGGCAGATTCTGCAGGCTTCTCTCAGCACACTGTAGCATCAGTGGCAGAGGCAATGACTGCCTGAAACAGTGCAGGCAGCTGCATTCTCTAATCTGGTACCAAGGAGAAAAGCTATCATCCATTTTTAAGTTAGATTCAAGGAACCAGCTGGGGACCAGCGATTGCCATTTCTGAAGTGCAAGAGGAGGAGTGTAACCAGCCTTTCCATAGTAACAAAGATTAGCGGCCTGGAGTCTGACACTCCTCCTGCATTAAAAGATAGGAGACAAAGAGATAGACAGGTAATTACACAGAAGGAGCCCTGGGGAAATTGCAAGCTCCTCAAGAACCCTTTAGCTGGTCTGTATGTTTCTCCTTGTCTCTGCTTCAGCTGAAAGTCTCCGAGAAACATGTGCCCATTAGGTCATTAGCTTTATTGCAGGAGGTAGCCAGGCAGCTAGTAGCAGCCATTCAATAAAGACTTAGCTTGCCTCTGCACTGTCAAAAATGAGATGGAGAATGAGAAAGAAAACATCCCAAGGCACATTACCTGTCTGCAGCTTATCCTTGATAAGTTAGTGTACTTAGTCAGTCTGAGGGGTCTGACAAATGAACTCTAACAAATCTCACTGGGGCAATTTAAGACATTATTACATTGCACTGTCTTTCCAAACCCTTCACAAAAGTTAGCATCACAGAACAAATCTGGCAGAAGAATGTGTATCACACACCAGCCTTCCCAGCTCAGAGCCCAGCTGGTTAGCATAAACCCCTCCTCAGAGCTGGTTTAAGCTATCAACTGAACTGGCATGGCTGAGGTCTAGACTGAAGATATTGCCTCCAATACAAGCAGCATTAATGTCTACCACAAAGATGGAATGGGAAATGACATCTCAAAGCACTGCAGCCAGCTCCCAAGCAAACACAAATCTAAACACTGAGTTTTGGTACCAAAATATACATGCTATTTGTCTAGTAACTGACTTAAGTTTATTCATGCAGCTCTAGATGCCCTATGAATCACAGCACTGATTTCTGTACTTTGTATACCCTTACACATAAACTGAATGTCTCGAAGTGGAAAGACAGACATGGATTGCTTGTGGATCACATCACCAGGTAACTACAAAATTTAATTGCTTAGAAGTAATACAAAAAAGGCACTGCATTTGAACTCCCATTCATCACATTTTGCGCTTTTTCCCAAAACTAAAGAGAAGTCTGGAGAAGTGAAGAACTGCCATCTGTTTCCAACTCTTTGCAAAAATACACCATTGAGAACTAGAGCTGGGGTTCCAGCTGGTTCCTATCTTTATCTGTCAGTGGTACAACCAGCCATGAAACTATGCAGGACCCCAGAGAAGACAAGCAGGTTTAAAACCAAAACAAAAAGACTACTGAACAACCCAAAAAAATTCTACATCTGATTAGATGTACATGGGCAGTAATAATAAAATAAGCACTCTTCAAGATACAGTTCTTCAACTTGGCTTCTCTAGACCTACCTCATTGTCTTTTCATCTAAGCTGCTATTCAGACAAAGGTTTAGTTAATTAATCTGCAGTACAGCAGTTACTTAGTTTTTTCCTCTGCAATCATTTAAAATGTATATCTTCTAGTTTTTTCCCAAGGGATTGTATCCTGCATGCAGAAGTAGAGAGAGAAGCACACAAACCTTCATTTTGCATCACACTGTTAGAAGGGCAATCCACATTAACCAGAAAACTGGTTTAAACTTTATGTAGACAAGCTAACATCACCCTCCTTCCAAAAGGAGCTGAACAGGCAAGACACCTCGAAAAGCAAATAACAATTACCTCTTACCTTTCTGAACAGGCCGCCGCCAATTAGCACATTCCTGGAGCTCCTAATTCAGGCAAGGAGAAAGGAGGAAAGGAAAAGAAAAAAAAAAAAGGGGGGGGGGCAAAAAGGAGCAGGGAGCTGCTTTCTTCCTCAGCACAACAGTATTCCCTAAAGGGTAGAAAAAGAGAAGGAAAAAAAAAAAAAAGGGAAGAAACAAGTATTAGTTTTCATGGGTTTTCAAAAGGCTACAGATCACAACTCCTCC
Organism: Agapornis roseicollis; assembly: GCA_002631895.1. Taxonomy (NCBI): domain Eukaryota; kingdom Metazoa; phylum Chordata; class Aves; order Psittaciformes; family Psittacidae; genus Agapornis; species Agapornis roseicollis. The sequence goes on along the minus strand of NDXB01015070.1, from coordinate 187,505 downwards.
TTAGAAGAGCTACTGTATCTCTTCTCCATTTCCAAATTACTAACTTGAGCTGTCCTGTATTTTCACCCCCTTACCAAAATATGGAATATGAAGGCCAAGTCACCTACTAAGAAAAGCAAAGATGCATTAATGTCAGAACAGGATACAGTCCCCTACTAGAATGAGATGAAGTCCCATTCACAAATATTCTTGAGCATTCTTTCTATTAAGTAAATATGCTTCAGACAAGATCACACCCACTTCTGTAAAAATTCAAATGAGCCATATTTACTACCAAATAGTTGGCAAAGGCAAATTCCAACATGCATACTGAACACACAGGTATATACTAACATTCAAGTGCTTATGTACTCTCCCCTGGAAGGATCATACCCAATGAGGTATATGCAACTAATCATAATTATTTTCTTTTTAAGTTAGCTACTCTTTTTCCAAAGACAATCTAATTTTTTAAGACAACCTATTCCAGCTCTACTGAATCTTTCAGTAACAAATAAGAGAAATATATATTACACATCAGAATAAAGAGAAACAGAACCAAAATGCTTTTTTGTGACTAAAGATACCATTTAGAAATCCAGCTTCACTCCCACAAAACCATAATCCTTTACCTCATACCACATCTCTTTCTCTGCCTTACTCCTAGTATCAATTTAAAGAGACTTACAGACACTCAGATATAATGGGCCCCTCCCTACCTCCAGTACCTGCCTCTGATGAAAGGCAGGAAAATCAAGTGGAAAATTATTTTAAAGGGTGCATGCACGACATTAACATATTTGAGGAAATGGCAATCAAGGTTTTCCATGGGGAGTGAGCAAAGGGAAACATGTCCAGTCTGTTCTCTATCACATTTTGTTGGCTTATATTCATACAGAAAACTCTACCATTTTCTATCCCATGGAAAATCTGAATGCAAGTTCTCAAAATAAAGAAAAAAGCCTATGCTACCTTACCTTTTCCTACACACCTCTATCATCCTTTAAAAATATAATTATCCTGTCTGCTAACAATATGCAACTGCTTATGGATCCTAGCAGATCAAAAGAGATTTCATACGAGGGGCCCCAACAGATAGGAAACAACATAAAAGGCAGCACACACCCATCACAGCATCTCCCCCAAAGCAAACCAAATCTGTCCAGTTCTAAATGGCCACAGTTCTCTAGGGGACAAAAGCTCTCTTTTTCTCTCCTCCTGTCAGCAAATCTTAAAGCTGCAAGAATAATTCTGTACAGATTCCCCTCTAGATAGGCAATGATTTAAAGAATTCATGAAGTAACACTGGCAGTGTAAATAAACAATTAAAAACTAAAAGATCATAGAAGCAACACACAGAAAATGTGCACTAAAGAAAGAACAAGACCAGTGATTCAAAACCTCTTCTGCTTTGTTACATTCACCCATAAACAGGCCTAGCAATAATGTGACAACACAAAAGAATGGATTCTGACACAAAAGTGTACCTGCTTACAAACCTGTCTCCCCAACCTCCTCCCTTAAAGGCAAACCTTCCGGTACTTTTTAATTTCACCTTCTTGATGTCTTACACCCCTCATCACATTTCTGCTGTCAGATTTCAGCCCTCTTGTACTAATGCATGCAAAGCAACTCAAGCCAACACCTGCAGTACTCAAATTGTTATACTTTTTAGAAAGAGGAAAAGGTGCCACTGCTCTCATTGTCAGGACAAGAAAAGAAATGACCCTTAGTGAATTGGTCCTGACATATATACTTCCCAAGGCTAGGTGCTGATCAATATTTACTGAGTAGCTCAGCACAGACCATATTGCAAAATACAAGGAAAAAAGTATTCTCCCACAGTCACACACTAGTTTTGTATCCCTAAATCAAATATATCATTTGCTTTTCTTGTTCATTATTAAGCCAAAAGGATGCTTCAGACAGCATTTTTCTCCCTGCTAAGAGAAACCCTCCACATTTGTCAGGTAAAGTCTGCTAGGAATTGATATACTGGCTACATTTAAAGCAGACGTACAAGATTTGGAGGAAGCATATTTTTAAATCGAACATAAAAACCAAGAGGTGGCAAAAAAGAAGGCTAAGTGCAAAAAATGTCTCTCCTTCTAAGGGAGACAGAAATCTTTCACAAGTACCTCTTGGGGCTGTAGCTTTTGACTCAACATCACTTGCCTCAAAAAAGGTGAGACTGCTCTATTCTCAAATCCCCAGGCAAGAAAAAAATACAGAATGAAGTGAAATAATACATTACCCAAAAGTCCAATTCTAAGTAGAGAAACCTAGCCAAATAACTTACCATACCAAAAGACTTGACTAAATTTCTGGCAGGGCCAGAGATAATTTGTGTAAGAAAAATGTCAAAATGTTTTGGGTACACAGCCAATACAGGAATGAAACAAACAGAAAACTGGGAAACACTGTATCAAAACCCAACAAATCCTTGACATCAACATTAGATAAATGAAGAGGCATATGCTAAGACAAACACCCTCAGATGGTGTGTGAGTCAACTTCTGCAGTAGATTTAGCTGAGTTGCTTTCCTATACCAAGCTTAATGAAAACATAAAAACCAAACCTCAATTCCACCAGCTAAACCTGGGTTTTCATTAAACTTCACTATAGGCATGCTGATTCCAGACAGTACCTGAGTTGAAGACTGAAACCTGGACCAGGAATTCTGAAATGGATTTTGATGGAAAAAA